>VDFB02107451.1:0-80255 GCA_007258455.2 Sequoia sempervirens | reverse complement strand
AATGGTGGTTACCTCTCAAGGGGAGCAAGTAGTAGTGCATTTTAATTGGTGCAGTCAGGGGGAGCATATTTTGTACTCCTAAGTAGTAAGTGGAGAGAGAGCAGTAGAGAGAAAGTAGCATGTTGGTGTTGCCCAAAGTGTAGCTTTCAAGTGATGACAAAGGGAGAGATTGTTGACCTTTACTATTAATGTCAAAGGGGGAGAGATAAAGTCTAAAAAATAGGGAGAGAGATTGAAGTAAGAAAAACTCCTCAAGTTAGGGGGAGAGACTGAAGTAAGGGGAGAGTTGTTTGAGTGTTGGACTTGCAAATTTGCTTCTATTGATTGATGGATTTTCAAATCTGGTGTTGCGATCAATGACAAATGGGGAGATTATTAGAGATTGCTGGTGTTTCCATTGATGTCAACCCCTAGTGTGGATGTGTTGTGATTTAGTGTCACCTCTCGTATGGTCAAGGAGATTATTGCACTATGTTGTCATGTTGAGAAGTGCTTGTGGTATTGAGTAGGTATTGTAGATGTTGTAGATATATTGAGAAGGTGTTTTTGGTGTTGTTGATTCAACTAGTTCACTTGGTTTCCAAGTGCTTTTGAGAAAATTTAAATAAAAGAGTGTGCAGTGTGACAAAGGTGTGTTCAGTATTATGCTCCACATTTCTTCATGGTTGAAGATATTCTTGTGTGGTTTGGATGTGATGATTAGAGGTGTTAAGAGGTGTTATATCCAAAGGTTCAGGTTTTGGATCGTGCGGCTGTGGAAGTTGTGTTTGATAGTGTGTTGCTTGTGAAGAAGGTTTTCTGGGAGAAATGGAATTGCTTTGCATTTATTTGCATTAAGGTTTCTTGTCTTGTAGATTTAGGAATGTGTTAATATTGTATGTATCGACCTTCCTTTGGAGTTTTCTATATTCAAGTGTTCCATAAGGTTGGTTAGTGAGTTGTATACCTGTGGTAGTGTTGTTGGTTGTACATGATGATGGTGTTCTTAGTTGCAGGTGGTTGTAGTAGTGTTGTAGAATTTTTGATCATGCTAGAATATTCTAGGATGTTGTGGAGCATTTATTTGAGTTTGTATGGTGTTTTCAGATATGGAGAAGCATGTATGTGGTCACTTATTAGTGTTAGTGCATGTTTGGTCAACCTGGCGTGCTGGCACTAATTATGGAGGTTGTTTGTTTCTTAAATGGAAGTGTGTTGGTGTAGATTTTGGTCCTAGTTAACCCTTAGTGTGGTCCGACTTCACTTCTTTCCACCACGAAAGTGTTTGGTGCTGACCTATTTGTTGGTTGCACATTTGAGGTGCATACGTTTCATTCTAGCCAACATGGAGATGATTTTTGAGGTTGTGGAGGATATATAAGCAAGTTTAATTATTGGAGATCTGTGTGGTAGATGTGCGAGTTTTGTATGATGTGAATGTGATCAAGTGTGGTGATCTAAGTGCGAGCTTAAATGCTTAAGGCTATTGAATGCAATGAGCATAAGGTGTCGACATTTTCAGTGTGCTTGAAGTTGTTAGAGGCAGTGAGTTGAAGGTTGCAGATGGTACAAAGTTGTATTGGTGGATTTTTCCTATTGCTCTGAGATAGTGAATCTCTTAGTAACACACTTCTTTTATTATTCTTTCTTCTGAACAGTGAGTCCTTTGGGAAGTGAGCCCTTGGTAGTGAGTCATTCTTATTTTTTTGGGAAGTGAGCCCTTTTAGCAGTGAGCCTATTGTATTTGGTGTTGCTATTCATATATATGTGAGTTAATCCTCATCGTGGTTTTTCCTTGATTAGGGTTTTCCATGTAAATCTTGTTGGGATAATGTGTCTCAACCTTGCAATTACATAAATTACTACTGATACATAAGGTATTGTTGATATGTCGACGACCGCGGGGGGGGGGGGGGTGCAGGGGGTTTCCCCTTGCGAGGGGTCCGGAAGAAAGATTCTATAGTGAAAGTATAAAATCTAGATATATATATGAAGCTATCATTTTACTATTATGGATCTTATTCTTTAATTTCCAAGTAGAATATCAAAAGTATATTCCTAATTACATATACACATTAACATGGATGATATCAAAAACTAGTTAGTATTGTATGAAATTATGAACAACATTGTATGTATACTAAATATTACATGAAATAGAGAATAGTATTGCATATACATTAATTATTGCATGAAATTGAGAAAACTTATTAAAGATCAAATTGTAAGTCAATAATCTAGTTGCATGACAATAATCTAGTTGCATGTCAATAATCTAGTTACATATCAATAAGCAAGATTGCATGTCTATAATCTAGTTGCATGCCAATAAATAAATTACATAACAATTATACATTTAACCATCATTATGCATGAAAGGATAGAAATAACAAAAGGTCTACATATAAGATCATTTTGCATGAAAAGAAAAGGAGTTATTTATTTTTATGATCATTATGCATGTTATTGTCATTTATATGTGATTTGGTTCACCTTTCGAGATAGGGTGTTGAATATCAACCAACAAAAATGATCGATCCTCTTTTTGGGATCTTCTAGTTTAATCTAGTGCTTTGGACAAAGTCATGTTTTCATTGAAATAAATGAATGTTACCTAGAAAATTATATTGATATGTTTCTCTTCCATATCCAAATAGTAGGAAATTGCATGTTCATGTTAGAAATGCATGTAGATATATCAAGTTGCACCAAGATTCCCTCTTGCTTATTGTTTCTAGGTTGATAGGTATTTCATGTAGGGTCAGGTATTCTTCGAGTAGGAATAGTTTTGGAGAAGTGCAAGCTTCATGGTTGGGTTGAAAAGTGCCTGAACCATGTTATCATCTCTAAGACTTGTAGATGACTGTTAAGGTTGGTGGCAGTTAGGGACTATATTAATTATGCTCACATATCATTCTTATATCATTATTTTTATTTATACTTCTAGATTTTTTAACTAGTTGTCTATTGTTATCACTTAGAAGTGCAACCTTATTTAGTTGCAAAACTCAGCCTACTAGTGAAACATGGGGTCTTTCCAGGTTTGTGGGTCACCTATGATGGAAGAGGGTTGGTTCCCTTGATACTCACCTATCCTAACTTAAGCTATTGTTACTATTGATGGAAAAGGGTAGAAAGATGACATAAAAATGAAATTAACTATGTGGGAGATACACCAAATGTGTTTTCTTCATACCTTGGACTATTGTTTTGACACAAAAAAGATCAATAACTCAACTATGCTTACACAACTCAAGATTTAACATACTCACGTATCAGTGTTTTATAAAGAGGTTGAGTGTTTTCAATCCCAAAAGGAAGAAAATGAAGCGTTCTTCATAAATATGAGCTTTTTTCACATTAACACCTGGACTATAACCTACACAAAATATGTTTTTTCCTATTTAAAGGTGCCAAAATAGGACACATATTTAAGGATTTATGTATGCAATCACAAAAATAAACATCAATTACCAGTTTGCACACAATAAAATAAGATTTTGAAGGTAGAAAAATGAAACTTTTATTGTTGAAAGGTGTCTTTACAACAATATATGCCTAAAATGACTGATTTTCTCTTCAAAAATAAAATATTATATTTTTTTAAGTCTCAAAAACTGGTTTTTGAGAGTTACACTACAATGTTTTTGTTGAGAAGAACTCCCAAAAGTTACAACACAAAAAAATTGCAAGAATTAACTAAAAAAGAAATTTAGGTTGTGTCTTTTTGCATACAAGATTTTCCAAATCCTTAGCAATCTGTTACAATAGATAATTGACATGTGTACATGTGTTTGAATAGTTCTCCTTGAGTGTTGAAAATGATTATTTTGCTATGACTTCTCATAAAGGTTCCAAGGTGGCATAGAAGATGGGTAAAAAACTGTTTGTTTTGACCTCCTTTAATTAACACGCTCCTTAGAAGATTCAGGCTAAATACTCTCAACCTATAGACCAACTTAGCAAACTGCTCCCTATATCCTTTCAACTATTACCAACTAGCCATTAACTTCTCTAACTACTCATAAATACTCTTTTACTTATCCAAAATGTAAAAAATCCTTTACCATGTTATAGGAGATGTGTTAAATACTTGACATGGTCAACACTTCCTTGGAGGCGAGGGAGATTTTTTAGAGCAACCTCATCAACTTCTATTCTCTTTTTCATAGAGCACAACTAATCACTTTACCACGTATGGATTGATAATGTTCAGTTTACTTGGATTATTGAGAGTGAAAATTATTATATGACCTATCTCTTCATCTAATACAACATGTTCCTTACAATGATCAAGTGTTTTTTCCACTTGTAGGTGCCATGAAAGCCTTGCAACCAATCAAGACTCGAAAAGCCAACTTGAGGTATAATGGATATACAACCACCTTGATAGAAAGGACAATCCACTAATTTCATAGAGCATTCGGTTATATAGTGCCTATCCACTCCAACCCTATTCAAAATCATAGAGCAATTTTTTTCACAAGGAACTAGCCTTAAATGGAATGTTGTATCATGATAATTTTCACACACTACACGAAATACCTCCCTGCATCCCATGTTAGTACAATGCAACAATCATTGCATGCACACACTTATGTAAAGATTAACCTCTTTAGACTCATAATTCATGTCATATTGATAGGTATTTCCCAAGTCAATAGCTCTTAGGAATTCCTTTTCTTTATTGCCTTCATGCATATAACTCTTAATACTGTAATATTATGTTATGAATACTGTCATTTCCCCTTCAATGTCATTTAAATTTTGAGAGGACTACCACTTAGCCTATCCTAGCTGTGCCTGCACATTCTTGGCCTCCTCAAACACCATGTTTTCCTTCAATGGCCTCAAGACTATCGCCATTGCATGGAATTACCTACATATGATAGGATGAGAGTTGAGAATATATGCTTGTATTGTTGCCACCTTATTGTCAATACAATGACTATCATTATACAAGACTGTCATTGTTATTCTTCCTTTTTATTTATAGTAATTTTCAAGACCTATCATGCACCTATGGCCTCTTTCCTCCATGATTTATCCCATTGATTTCCATTGCAATTTTTGTCACTAGAATCTATGAGCTATCTGTTAGAATATTTTATAACATTAGCACATATTTCCCATAAGTACTGTCATATACTTTGTAACTTTAAACATAGTCATATGCTTCATGTTCACTAATGTCTCCCACCCTTGGGACAATCAATCTATAGAAATTAAGGTACCAAAGGGTGCATAAGGAAATTTTGAGCTCTTCAAGGAACTAAAAGTTTAGGAATAGTAAGGAGCCTCATCTTTGATGGAGTCAACTAAGACTACAACACCCCATATGCAACCAACAATCCATTACCTTGGCTGCTCTTTCTATACCACTATCCACTATTATCTTCATGCCTTGTCTCTGTCATATGGGTCACTATATTTTCATCGTTATTGCACAAATTTTTGCCCTCATTAACTGTGTGTGTTTGACCTTTCTAATGTGATGAAACCCTTGAAGCATGACCTCCCAATCCCTCACTATCCAATGAACTAATGCATGGCTAGAAAGAGATAGAGTACTATCCCTTTGCTTGGTTTTGGGGATCTCATATGACTTTCATGTACATTTATCTCCATCTTAAATTGTCTTCTTGTCACTACCTCCCAAACCTTGGTGCTTGGATGATTGTCATCTTTGATTTGTACAATATTGGGCTTGCAATCTCTTCTCTTTTGATCTACTCTTAGGTTTCCTCCTTGTGTCTAAAATATTTGGACTATCACTACCCTTCTATGACTATCCATTCTAGATGTGGAGTGAATCATTGTCACTTGTATTCATGGAATGCTCACTGTGAAAATTTTGATGTGACTGCAATCTACCCCTAAACCTTGGAAACCATTTTCACGATTGTCACTATGTAACTATTCCTTGATGAGGATTATGACTATAAAATTTTCTTGAATGTGGCCTTAACATTTATTTGTGTACTTGAAAAAGAATGTCTTATCTTGACAAATACTTTCATCTTCATGATGCATACCATTGTCCTCTAGGCATGTACTGTGCATTATACTTTTGGTTGTCCTTTTCCCTTGAAATTTTCTTGCAATGCAATGTGCAAAATAAATGGTATTATTTTTCCAAATAAGGCAGTAATGTTTCCTTCTATAAATTTCTGTGTAAAGGTATAAATGCTTGATGTAGTGTAGATGATACAAGGTTACTTCTTACACCCCTGTACCGGCCTATCATGCCTCTTCCTCTGGGGTACTACCTAATTAATTCCACATAAAAAATGTATTAGATGTTCCAAAGCAACTCACTTCCCTAAAATCAAGGATTCAAGAACAAAACATGTGGACTTGTACTTGGAAACCCTCATATTAATTTGTTGTTGCCTATTTATTGGAGGCATGGTGGAATGTGTCAAAATTATTTTGTTAGGTTGTATTCCAAACTTTCAAATAATGGAGCGAGAGTGTCAATCTCATCAAAGCTCACACAGATATCCTATGAATGTATTGTAACCATTGATGTTGCTAAATAATACATTAGATGCATGCACTTTGGATGCTTGGTTTTTTTCCAAATGATTTTCTTGAGGTATATCTATGTGAGTTCTCTTCTTGTGGTTGCTTATAATTCTTCTTTGTCTCTCCCATTCTTGTTCTTTTCCAAGCATTTCTTGCATTATAAAACTCTCCTTGAAGGGTTAGCGAGAAAAATGAGGTCGTGTCTTGTTTCCACTTTACAAGCGTAGCTTGTTTGCACTTGTACAAGATAACATCTAGAAAATATTATTGTAGTACTAAAGGTGCATGCATGATATTTTCCTAGCGAATCCTTGGTTATAAAACAAATATTTTTTGATACTCTTAGGTAGTGTATAAGTTTGAGATGCTTTCATGATGAGTTAATATAAATAGTATTAAATTAAAATCGAGTTGATCATGCATCACAAATCATACAATGTTTAGAACTTGACATAAATGTGAGGTCGTAGTTAGGATAAGAGTTTGAATGGATTAATCACATGTAACATGTATGTATAGTTGTGTACAAGGCTGAAGCCTAAAAAAATGAACAAAAAAATAAGAAATAAACATAATTATTTAGTTAAAACAATTTATTTTCTTAAATAATAATAAGATAAAATAAAATAATATTGTTAGTAAATAAAATAATTTAATATTAATATCTTTAAGAACATCCATATAGTATTATGATATCTATGTTAGTTATGTTTAAATAATTTCATCAAAATAGATTCAAAATTAAATAAAATATATATAAATATTACCAATTTAATTATTACAAATATTTATATAAATATTACCAATTTAATTACACAAATATGTATATAAATATTTTTAAATTTTAAAAATATTATATCAATTGAAAAATTATTCAAGTTTTAAGCTTTTGCCCAAATTATAGTAAATTTCTCAATGTGGAAAGAGATAGACCCATTTGACAAAAAGTGGACAGAAAGTGGACGGAAAGTAAGTTTGACGTTAACAATACACAAACTTGAAAATTAAGACCTTTTTCTTATTTATTTGCCCACTAATCAGTCTCATTTTCTGAATATTTTGATCTAGATAGTCCAAAAAAAATCTTTTCCGACATTTCTATAAGGAGAGCTTTTTAAGTCTAGATCTATATTGAAGAGCTTAAGCATTTTGTTGATGTCCATAAATTAGTCTTCAGTTCCCACCATTGCTCACACCATTTAAATAATATTTGTGGCAATTGATTCATTATTAAAAGTATTTTTTTTTTAGGTTATCAATGTTTGATCATATATTTATTTATTTTTGAATTTAAATTTATGCAATTTAAATCTTCCACAAGAAATTGACAATTGTCCATAATTTCAAAAAAGTTGTAGAAAGTTTTAGGTATATCTATTATGAGATTTATATTAATATATTCTCATAAAAAGATCTAAAAAATTAAAATACAATGATTGAAGTTGATCCATGGTGTTCATAAAGATTAATTTTAAATTGAATGTAAAGAATCAAAGATATGGTTAGATACAAAATATCTTACTTTAGTTTTGTAATTTAAATTTGAATGTTAATTATATGTATCAATAATTTTGAATTTTTTATTAGTAAATTGTGGGATGTGGGCCCACTCTCAAATATCATAGATAACCAAAAAAAGAGGAAAGAAAAGAAAAGAATGCTTCAAATCTGAAATCCAGAGCGAAAAAACCAGAGAGAAAGAGAAATGCATGAAGATAGTTGCAGAAGACCAATATTACCCTACAAGAGAAAAAACTCAAGCACTCAATCTAAAAACTCTAGAGATCAACTTTATTTTAGTTGAATAATGCTGAAAGATTACAAATAAATTAAAGAGATCAACCTTTCTTATGCTTCCGCTTGCTCCTGGTAAGGAGCGCTTCCATTATCCATTAAGTACCCTCAACAATCGAATCTAATGCTTCCAACCTTAATTTTTCTGCTTCAGACTTTCTTCCCCTATGCTTGCTGCTCTTAGGAATGCTTGGTTTAGAAATCTTGCTTGCAGTCTAGGAAATGATGCGAATATCATAACAAGCCAAGACATCAACCATATCTAGAAGATAATCATGATCTTCAGTAGGGGCCAAACATAGATTCTCATCTTTAAAGGAAAACAATACCCTGATTTACTGTGTCACAATGCTCATGTTGTTCGAAAGCAACCACAACCTCAGCCACATCAACGGGAGGAGATGAGCTCCCAAAACATTTTCTAGCAGCCCCACAATCCCAAGGAGCTGGAGACCGAGGTTCCATGAAAACACCATGATTTCTCCATGTAAAGCCAACATCTGGTCTGCCCTCCTTGCAAACCCATCTCTTGAGATTAAGTGCACAAAGACCATTAATAGATTTAGCATGGCAGCCAACGATCTTATGCCAAGCTGGTTGCATCTGATACAATGCTCTGGAATCCCTTCATAGTTTAAATATTGCAACCACAAGCCCAAAGAGGAATTGATACGTACCATGCGAGGCAATGGCCTGGAGATATCAACCAGAGTACACACTTTGATAAACTAGCTCCGGGCCAAAGAGGGAGCATCCTCCACTTCGATGAAAGTGTCGACAAGATTGATTAGGGATTCAGTTAGCCGTGCATTACACATAACCAAAGGCAGGTTGTAGAGTCGAATCCAAATCAGAATGAAAGTGATACAAACACTTGCAGGATCAAAGAAAGGGGACCAAGAGGTCACGAAGAAACCAGACTTGCCAAAAAACCAAGGCCTGCTGTCCAAAACAAACCTGCAGTCCTCTGAACTAAGAAAGGTAACAAGAAAAAATCCATGGTCCAACAACTCCACCATTGGAACCGACAAACTATCCCAAACAGTCATTCTCTAGGGTAAAAACTCCTCCACGGATGACCTCTTCCCCACAGCTCTGAAAACCAGAGCCCTGCGATCCGATATCAGAAGAAGCCTCCGATATGCAATCATCTGATATGTGAAAATCCATTGGCTCAGAGGTCAAAACCACCTCCGTGTCGTCCATATACAAAGGGATGCAAGAATCTGGAAAAGCCGAAGGGGGCGAGGGATTAGGGGCAAGGGAAACGCTTCCCCCAGACACCTCGAGAGGAATCACCCCAGATGCAGCAAACCCTAAATCAGCCAAGGAGTTGGCCTTCAGGATCTGTTCTTTACAAAAAAAAAACTACAAGCGTGGAATAGACTTGAGGAGTTTTTGCAAAGCTTTTAGTTTTTATTGGCCTACTACACCATCGCCAAAGGGAGAAAAACAGAAGACTGGCGACCCAATTCTGAAGGGTGACCGCTCCGCTGGGCTTAAGTGTCACACACTAAGCTCTGACCGGTCAATGTTCGTTCCCCTTTTCCGTTTTCCGTTGGAGTTCTGATGTGTTTTCCCGACACTGGCCATGCCTCCTATGGCAAAGGCTATCCAGCTCCCAAAACGGATGGTAAGGGGCTGGCATCCATCCATGGCCATCAACGTCCGTGCAACTTCAGTACACCTGCAACAAACGGCAGAACTGTTAGGGTGCGGTCCCATGGAGGGGGGCTTCCTTAAAAGTCTCAGCGGGTGCTGCTTAGCTTTTTTAGGAATATTTTAAAGTACACGGTCCCATGAATTTAGTTGCAATTCTGCTTAAAAATTTAAGCCCCTAAATATAAGGAAGCTGGTGGTCCCATGAATTTAGTGGTGCACTGCTGCTTAAAATTTTAAGCTCCGAAATTTGAGGAAGCTAGTGGTCCCATGGATTTAATGTTGCAATTCTGCTTAAAGATTTAAGCTCAAAATTTTTTATTTAATTTTTTTTTTTGAACTAATGAGCATAGCCATCATTCATTATTAAAAAAAAATCAAATTTTTCTTTACAGCATTGTGTCTGCAATTTTATTTAAAGATTTTAGCTTAGAATCTTATTTTTTATTTTTATTTTTTAACTAATGAGCATAACCATCATTCATTATTCAAAAAATAGTCAAAATTTTCCATACAGCATTGTGTCTGCAATTATCAAAATAACAGAAATTAATATTGAAAAAAAAATACCATATCACCTCTCTCCTAATAGCATAGCAGCCTGAACGAATATTTGAATTGAGACCATTCAACAACCCAAACATACTATGAACAGATACAAAACATCCATGAAAACATAATCAATGAAGCTAATTTGCTTTTCAATAAATGAACAGATACAAAACTCAGAAGTCACTTAAACAAATTGAAATCTTTGATCATTCCCAACACATATTATGAATGGTAATAGCAATATTATTCATGCTTAGAATTGTAGAATACAAATCTCTTATTTCCAGAGTTATAAAGTTTACAAAATAAACTCATAACATATATATGCTATTTGTTTTTTTGGTTCTGGTATTACATGGATTCCCGTTGCTGGTGTTTTTCTTTTTGTTGCTTATAATGCTCTTAGTTCTTGTAAGGCAATATATTTTTCCCCAAAATTTTCATGGAAAAAACCATCTTCAAGAATTGGATGCAACATATTATGGGAAGCCTTAGTGCAAAGTTTAGAGAAGAGAGTTAGATGTTGATGGTGAAGGATTCTTATAGAGTCTGTGCAAGAATAAAATGCATGGAAGAGAAGGGGAACAGGGAAAGTAAAATAGCATGGAGATTGAGTTATGCAAAGTAGCAGAGTTGTTGATGGTTATGGGTTAAATAGGAAGGAACTTGCATACTGTGCTAAGGCAGATCGTCCAGGATGGAGATTTGGTTGTGTTTACTGAAGTTGAAGGTATGACTGAACGTAATGATGACAGACCAAGAAAGATAAAGAAGCTCAAAACCTTATGGATTTGTTCATGAGGAAGACACAACAAAGTTTGGTGCCTATGAGAAGGGTATTTGCAAAAAGATCAGTAAAAGGACAACAGTCAAGCTCAGTTAGGAATGACAGTCTCTTATAACAACCACCATGGAATAGAAGAGGATTATATTGCATGACAGCCATCAAAACATGTCTACCAACATTGTTTGAGGATAAATCTAGTGTTAATGGTAGTAAAAATGAGAAGGTTAGCAAATTCACAATTTGAAGGTGGCAGAGTTATCAAGCTTGACAGGACTTGGAGAGCAAGGTATAGAGGATAGTGAGCACCTTATGAGAAAGAACAATCCTCTTCAAAGGGAAATGTTTCAAGAGTCCTAATGACTGAAATGAAAACACAATAATAGTTCACTGACCATGACACAGGGGGGTGCAATATGAGAATACATATGGCTAAAGCCTACGCAGCATCATAAGATCCATACCAAACACAATGGCAGGCTATAATAAGCAGTGGATAATGAATGGATGTGAAGAAGTGACACTCTTGAAAGAGACAGTCATATTCATTTTTGACAGTCACTTCATCAAAAGATGGTCAGATATGTGCCTTGGGATCATCTGTTCTCCAAGCTGTTTCTAGTCTGAGAGGTACAGGAAATGAAAAAAGCAGCCCTGAGAGCAATATCATTGTAGAGGTAGTTCCAGAAAATCATTAGTAACATGGAAGTCAAGCATGAAAATAAAACTAAGGGGAGTGAATACAGTGAGCAGTAAGGTTGGTGCCAAATACTTATGCAATAGACATGTCTATCTGATTTCCCTTTACAGACTAGCTCATCATGAACATGGTGGAGAAAAACATCCATCTCAGGCAACGAGATCTGCAAATCTTCCTTCAAGGATGATTGTGGGCTTAAAGCAAAGTGGATCTCTTTAGCCTCTTTATAACCATATGCTTCAAACAAATGCTATAGCAAAAGTACAAAAGAATCAAATGGAACATTATTTATAGCATTTAACTACATTATTTTTTTATCTTTTTCACAAATGGAACATTATTTATAGCATAACATCAATTCAGATCTGCATATTTGTGAATTAATTTCAAAATATCAAAACCATACAAACAGGCGGTTTTAGATCAACAACGAATCACACCTACAATGCCTCTATATCCAATACTTTGCAACAAAAACTTTACCAAAAAAACATGCTCTTGAATTTAGATTATTTATTTTATTAAACATATGGAGATATACTGCACTAAATGAACAAGTCTTGCAATTCTCCAAGAAAAGCACATTCAATAAAATGAAATGAATAGGAGTGCAGTAAACTCCCAAAGCAAAGCTCAACATATACCATCTTAACAAATAGAAATCTCCCACATAGAAATATCAGCATTCATATAAGGAGGAAAAAATAACAAAAACAATATAAATAATTACAAAAGTAATTCAAAATTGAAAACATGTCTTGAGATCTATTACATCCATACAAAATCAATTAAACTTTTGGTTTTTATGCCTCTACATGTCTACATTATTCATATCAGCATTTACAAAATTCATTAATGTTTCTCGAGCTACTGTTGCAACTGGATCAGCTGATTCATTGCTTGCCATATTTGTTCCATTCTGAGCAAAATCATCTTAATATGTATCATCTTCATCTTGCATAATGTCTAATGTCATATTATGCAATATACAACAACAGACAATGACTTTTGGAACCATTTTCAAATTTGGATGCCACATTTTTGAGTGTAAAATTTGCCACATCCTCTTTAGCCTCCCAAAGGCACGCTCTACCACAATGCGTGTTGATGACAACTTAAAATTGAATTCTGTTTGGTTTGTTGTTAGACCTCCACTAAATGGTGTAATTAACCATGGCAACAATGGATATCCGCCATCACCAATAATGTACTCTCTCATATTTACTGACCCAATTGACACTGGATGACCATTTAATCTTTTTCCACCTTCACATAGTTTATAAAAGCATGAATTTCGTAGAAGCCTAGAATCATTTACAGAACCAGGCCATCCTGTAAAGACGTCCATGAAATACATATTGCTATCAACAATTGCTTGTAATGACATACTATAGTTATGATCACGATCATACCAATCAGAGGAATATTCATTGGGTGGAAGATGAAACTAGATGTGAGTTACATCTATAGCTCCACAACAATTTGGAAATCCTCGTTTTAGATGAAAGCCTTATTTTACACGCTCAAGTGCCATTTGGTTACTAGGCCATCGGATATGATCTCGAAATCGACTATAAAAGACATTGATGAATTTATTTACAATTCTTACCACAGTTGACTTTCCACAACCAAATAGCTCACTAATGTTAACCATTGTCATTCCAGATGACAATCGTAAAACTACAATAGCAACCTGTTTCTCAACTGGAAGGACCCTACTCTGTAAAGCTATATCAAATGAATGTGGTATATCACCTTGCTTTAGGTCATCATTCAAGTTTTCACAAAGATTTTGAAATAATGCATACGGCAACCTAAAAATGCTGCGGAAACGTTCATCATCACATCTAACTTGAAAAATGTAGTGGTTCCACCAATGTAAAGAGCGTGGTTTGATATACCACTCACCCTGAATTCTTCCTTCCCATTGAGAAACAGATAAATTAGTTTCCGCAATGTGACTTTCCAACTCAGAAGTGATTGCATGAAGCATTGTTTCCATATCATCTAAGTCCATGTTTGATGATTGTCTTATTTTAGAGAAGTCTATTCTATGCTGCTTAATTTTTTTTTGTATATTGTTTGAATTTTGAAGATCACTCCAAATCTGTATTGCCAATTGAATAACACTTGATGCAATGGCAAGAACAAATTTCATTTTTTCTATTGAACTGGAATTCATTGTGCAATTATGATCTCCACCCTACAAAATCGAAAAAAAAGGAAAAAAAAATATTAAATACAATGTTTTAATTAGATAGAAGTCATTTTCTTATCAATATTTCTCTTCTTTTTTACTTTATTGGAAAACTAGAAAAAGATTGCATAAATCTTGCTTAAATATAATAGTGTGGATATCTTATGCAAGGCCAAGTAAATGTTTTTTTCTATCAATTTGACACAATATTGATTAGATATCTCCCTTCTTATGAAATAAGAAAAAAAAAATAGTTTATAAGCATATTAATATCTTAAATGGAAACTTTTGCTGTCAATAATATGAGAAGACAATGTTTTAAAAAAACTCCATGATGATTATTTCAAATCAACATTTCATATCACAACACCATATCCATCATCACAAAGAATCTCATGTTTGTAACCACTAATTCAAAAGCATTAATTATACTACTGATTCAGTCTGCTGATCTTGCTTCAGAATTGAAGTCTGATATAAAACTACATTATTCTTCCAACAAAGGGTAGTAGATTATTTATGCTGTTTATGCTAAGCATGGCCAAATGAACAAACATAATAGATATATGCCTTAGAAACAACAATATTGAACAAATAAAGAAATGCAATGCATTTGCTACAATATCCCAAATGTCAAATGTTTCTAATACTTCACTTGAAACTTTAGAGATAATGGAAAAATATGCTAATAGAAAAATTCATCCTCAAAATTCATTTTATTGAAATACAATTGAAATACAAATTGTTCTTTGCATATCACTTAAATACAAACATTAAACACAAATTGTCTTTGCATATTAGTTTAATACAAACATTAAACAAAATGACAAATCATTTCTCAGTTGAAAATGATTCAGAAATTTTTAACATTGCTTGGCCAATGGAATTTAAGGCTGCAACCATGTTCATTTGCACAGCAACCTTTTGCTCCTCCAACTTAATCAGCTTTTCATCATTTAATTCTTCCTTTTTGAATCGCCTTTCCATAAGATCATACTCTTTTTGATGGCGTTTCATACGACCCTCTTCAGCAATCTGTAATGTGGAAACAACCAATTTGTTGTTTTCCAAAATTGTATCTCTCATACCATTGGTTCTTGATACTGATTTTCGCTTCTTACCTGTGTAACCTTTTTCTATTTCATTATCATTGTTTAGTGACCCTTGACAAGCTGTATCAAATTCATCAACAGGAACATTTTCAATTGGAGAGGAGTTTTTGTCACCAAATGTGTAGTTGTTGTCCGAAGTATCAATGCATATGTTACCAGGATCAATTACTCTATCACTACCAAAACTAGCCTCCATTGCAACCATAAGCTCGTTTGGAAAGTTTGGTGGAAGTTTTTTTTCAGCTCTCTCTCTATTTGTCATATTCCAGTAGCTGTCATGGCCAGAGGGAATATGTGATTCATAATCCCTTATTCTTTTATAATCTGGCATGATATGTTCCCATCGATCTCGACACTGATTTGCTGTTTTAGAGACACCATGCTGAGAACAATAGTCTTTCACAGTTTTCCATTTTTCAACAGCAGTTGCAGTTTTCTTCATTGTGCCACCATTTGATATTGTGTCTTTTTCAACTTGTTTTGCTTCAATAAGTACCATGGTGTCTGCAATGGTCCATCGTGTCCTTCCTTTCTGTGTAGGAAGAACGGAAGGCGTTTTATCTTGATTTTCAGTTGCAGAAAAAACATTAGTATATTGTTCATTAGGAGTTGAGGTGACAAAATTTTCATTTTCCTTTTCTGTAGTTGGAGGACAACTAGAGTTGACTGTTTCATTGGTTTTTTGAGTGCTTGGAACAAAGTCAAAGAGCTCATCGTCAATGGAATAAATATCTTCATCTTCTATGTGGTTTTGTGAGAGCAATGTTGTGAACCTCCTAAAACCACGATTTGAAGGAATTGGACGATGCAAATTCCTATCCATGGCAATGAACTGCAATAAAAAATATATTCAAAAATTATTATGTTTGGTAAAAACAGTGTACAACCAAGTTTCTTTTATTCATTATTAAACTGCAGAAAAAAAAGAATGCACTAGGTAATACTGAGTTGACTTCTTTTGAAAAATTGACAATCATAATTGGGAGGAAAACCAAAGAGCTCAACATAAATAAGGGACAATTTTCATGGGAAGTAGTGCACAAGAAACTTAAGATGTAAAATCCAACATGGAGGTGCAACACACAATATGTAATTCAGTTTGATGGCAGAGTGAAATAACCGCAAGAGACACAACATACAACATTACTATTGCAAAGTGGTCAAAAAATAAAGCAAACAAGATTCATTAAGAATCAAGAAATTATTTGTTGGGGGGGTATGCCTTACATAATCAAATGATGTATTATCACCCAAAGCAATGATAACATCATGAAACAAGGGAAATGAGGAGGAAAAATAAAACTCAAGGAAATGGGGAAAAGCCCAATGGTTAAGATTAAAACAACCTTGATAAAATAGTTCCAAAACATAAGGAAATATCATGAGACCACTCTCCAAACAATTGTCAACAAAGAAATCATAGAAAATTGGCAACACTGAAGAGTACATAAGTAAGCAGAGGTGGACACACTAAGCAACCAAACATTTGAAGTATTTTACCAATTGTACCTATTGACAACAATTTCATTCGTAGTAAGAACATAGTTTTTATTGCTAAGCCCTATCAACGCCAATGTGGCACGACATCTTCATTAAAGCAAGGAGGAAGAATTAGAATTGAAGGGAGAGATTTGTTTTGGATGGTGCAGAGCGTCAACTGCATTAATGAGGACAACGAGATAGAGGAATATACAGATCGGGGTGATGTGAAGATAAAGAAATATGTATACAATCATGGATGGTGGTGGAGACAAGGAATAGACATTAATGGATGGTGGTTTGTTTTTTTTATGGATTTCAATTTATTTTAAAAAATTCCCATCAACGCCAATGTGGCACGACATCTTCATTAAAGCAAGGAGGAAGAATTAGAATTGAAGGGAGAGATTTGTTTTGGATGGTGCAGAGCGTCAACTGCATTAATGAGGACAACAAGATAGAGGAATATACAGATCGGGGTGATGTGAAGGTAAAGAAATATGTATACAATCATGGATGGTGGTGGAGACAAGGAATAGACATTAATGGATGGTGGTTTTTTTTTTTTATGGATTTCAATTTATTTTAAAAAATTCCTAGCACTACTGTTGATTGTGACTGACAGTCTATGACTCCAAGTCAGGGGGATATATCCAATGTTCATGGAGTTGAGTAAGACAAGAACCAGGCAGTGAGCATGAGAACTACAAGGTACATTACATTGCACTATACTTAATGTTGTATCCTAATATGCACATAGCATTCCTCTATCTCACCCCTTTTATAAGCACTGGGTACATCTTCGAGCTATGCTCTTATAGATTCTCTTTGTAATAGAGCTTGAGACCCCCTTGGATTCCTGTACTTTTTCCTACCACTGAATGCCAAATGAGTTAGCATGGAGGTTGGCCAAATGAGGTACTATAAGTTATGGATCAATGGGGTTTTTATTCAGAATACAGTATGGTGTTGTTGAGACAGGTAGTTCCATCAGATAATGAATGTGATGTTGTCTCTTAGAGGCTCATAGAAACTGCTCTTCAAGGTGATATAGAGACTTTAGTTGATTGCTTAGGTAATGCTCTTGTATACATGAACTTGGCCTCATGGAGCCCTTGGACCCACATAGACCAGAGTGGCATTTTTACTGTAATGTGAGTAAAGCTACTAAACTTATGCTGTACTTGGGAAAGTGGCAAAATGCTTTGCCAATTGGTTCTACTGTAGCACTACTATTGATTGTGACTGACTGTCTATGACTCCAAGTCAGGGGGCTATATCCAATGTTCATGGAGTTGAGTAAGACAAGAACCAGGTAGTGAGCATGGGAACTACAAGGTACATTACATTGCACTATACTTAATGTTGTATCCTAATTTGCACATAGCATTCCTCTGTCACACCTTTTATAAGCACTAGGTACATCTTCGAGCTATGCTCTTATAGATTCTCTTTGTAATAGAGCTTGAGACCCCCTTGGATTTCTGTACTTTTTCCTACCACTGAATGCCAAATGAGTCAGCATGGAGGTAAACTGCAGGCCTTCTGGTAAGTGCATAGGGAAGAGATAACTAATTTCAGTTATATCAGAGTTGTCTGCATCTTAGATAAACATGGAATTAAACGGATAATGTGTCTCATACATGTTGGATTTTCAAAAATCAATTGAACATATGATAAAACACAACAAGATAAGTTAATAATCTTTTATCTTGTGTTAAGGTAGGCAATTTTTGTCAGTGGTACTATTTTGAAATTAATAATATTAAAGGTTAGATCAATTATGCATGTAAAATTATTATCATTCTAATCATGCAAGATAAAAAGTAAATGACAAATGTTGATTCAAATGTATTTAAATGGTCTGTAGATTTTCACAAAATCTTTCTACAAAAGCTAAATTTATTGCTTGATAACTGAATGTCCAGGAGGCATGGACCTTATAGCCAACAAAATCACAGTTTAAACACTCTGCTAGTCTAGCATAGCTTTCATACTATGGCCATGATGCATGACAAGGACAACAATGGTTCTGGCAAACCTACCATTTATACATACCTATAGTTCCAAAGTTTAATATCTGTAAAGGCAAAAAAACACAAATTCAATCCAATCCTTCTAGCACAGAGCCATAGTTTTAGACCTTGGTCAATAAATATTTAACAGACAAGGAATATGGACTTCCCACGAGAAAAATAACAAACAGGTGAACCCAGCACAAAGGACTAGATATTTGACAGCTCAAAAAGTCAAAAAGAGTTGAAAACCAAAATCCTTGTTCGTAGAAAACTCCACTATTCAAGTAGATAGCAATAAAAATTCAAATGAATTTTCAATAGAACAAATTATGTAAGCTAATATTTAATTAAGTAAATACTTCCATAATCTATTTCCTTTAACATTTATTTCCCTCTAAGAGAGTTCAAGTCCTTTGCTGAGACATTCCAGACTATAGGATTTCAATTTAAATTTTAAATAGATAGCAATAGAATTTCAAATGAATTTTCATCAGAACAAATGATAAAAGTTAATATTTAATTAAGTTAATACTTCCATAATCTATTAGACTATTTCCTTCAACATTTATTTCCCTCCAAGAGAGTTCCAAGTCTTTTGCTGAGACATTCCAGACTATATGATTTCAATTCAGCTAAATTTATTCCCCTCTAAGAGAGTTCAAGTCCTTTGCTGAGACATTCCAGACTATAGGATATCAATTATGCATGTAAAATTATTATTATTATAATCATGCAAGATAAAAAGTAAATGTTGATTTAAATGTATTTAAATGGTCTGTAGATTTTCTAAAAATCTTTCTACCACTGAATGCCAAATGAGTCAGCATGGAGGTAAACTGCAGGCCTTCTGGTAAGTGCATAGGGAAGAGATAACTAATTTCAGTTATATCAGAGTTGTCTGCATCTTAGATAAACATGGAATTAAACGGATAATGTGTCTCATACATGTTGTTGGCTTTTCAAAAATCAATTGAACATATGATAAAACACAACAAGATAAGTTAATAATCTTTTATCTTGTGTTAAGGTAGGCAATTTTTGTCAGTGGTACTATTTTGAAATTAATAATATTAAAGGTTAGATCAATTATGCATGTAAAATTATTATCATTCTAATCATGCAAGATAAAAAGTAAATGACAAATGTTGATTCAAATGTATTTAAATGGTCTGTAGATTTTCACAAAATCTTTCTACAAAAGCTAAATTTATTGCTTGATAACTGAATGTCCAGGAGGCGTGGACCTTATAGCCAACAAAATCACAGTTTAAACACTCTGCTAGTCTAGCATAGCTTTCATACTATGGCCATGATGCATGACAAGGACAACAATGGTTCTGGCAAACCTACCATTTATACATACCTATAGTTCCAAAGTTTAATATCTGTAAAGGCAAAAAAAACACAAATTCAATCCAATCCTTCTAGCACAGAGCCATAGTTTTAGACCTTGGTCAATAAATATTTAACAGACAAGGAATATGGACTTCCCACGAGAAAAATAACAAACAGGTGAACCCAGCACAAAGGACTAGAAATTTGACAGCTCAAAAAGTCAAAAATTGGGCACCAAATTAGATTACATGCCTCCGATTTTGACCGCAAAAGGAGATAGAATAAGAATTGAGAACCAAACAAAAAAGCCATTTGCCATATAACTAGTATACGAACTTCAATAGAATGAAAAATATGGAGAAAAAATTATAAGAATTTGAACAGAGAGAAAAGTATTGGAAAAAATTATATAAACTTGAACAGAATGAAAGGCATAGGTGAAAATTAGTTGGCAGAGTAAACAGAAATAAAACTTACCCAGTGCCCTTTTGTCTCAAAATGTGAAATTGCTCTGGAGTCCTCTGTCTTCTCCACCTCTGAACAAATATAATAGTATTTTCCTGTACATGACCAATTTGAACAAATCAGCAACGATATTAACAACAATAGAAAAATGAAATCGATTATCTTAAATTAATATGCACCTGTTTGTTTTGGAGCTCGTCGATGCTCTTTGCTGGTCTGTGCAGCATGCCAATGATCTGCTTTGCAGTGTCGTTGATGCCTTTGAAACCAAAAATTTCCGGAAAACATGCAGCGGGGATCATTTTCCCTCTTTTTTTAATTTCTGGCAGGAATTTTCTGCTGTAAATGTGCGACAAGTGGCACACAAAACCCCTAAGCTGTAGGGGCAATTTCTAGCCCCACCCCATTTTCCCCTGCTGGAAGATTCATTCCTATACTGTAGGGGCTCCTATTTTTCTGGAAGAGATTCGAATTAATCCCGTAGCACAATTTTTTTTTTTCCATGAGACCTCCTGCTCCACCAAAATAGAAGCCCAAGCCCCCCCATGGAACCATGCAGTAAGTTTTGATAAGTAAGTGGGCCCAGGTCATCCACCGCCAGCTTCCACCAAGTTGAGGTGGAAAATTTAATCATCAACCATTTTCACAAATTTCCCGCTACATACGCCTAAATTTCCCGCTGCACCACTTGCAGTATAACTTAAATTTGGGCCTTTTTTTTTTCACCGCTAATGTAAACTACATCCTGCACACTTGATACGGAGAAATTTACCGCTTGTACAAAAGGGAAATGTTTAAAAAAAATTACACAAAACTCCGCTCCTGCAGTCCTAAATTTTAAAATGAGATAATGTTATGTAGGTAAGTATATTATAAATAAAGATATTATTTATTTTTAATAAAATCATGATATTTGTATATTTTAAATAATTGTTTCTATTGTTTTCAAATGAGTAATGATTAATTATTATTTTTAAATAATTATGAAAATATAAAGAATACAATGTGTTTTATGTCTATTTAATATTTTTTTGATAAGTATTTATTTTAAATATTTTTATTTATTAATAAATTATTAATTTTACAATATAAATATTTGGAAAAGGCAGTAAATTTTTTTGTTAAGTTAAAATGATTAAATAATTCTTTTATAAGATAAGTCATATAATTTGTAAAATAATGTTAAATTTTCAATTTTTAAATATTTAAAATGATTAGAAGTTATTATGTTCATATTTCAATGTGTATGTTTATTAAACATTAATATATAGAAACTATATTAAATAAATGATAATTGGTGAATAAAGTTGGAAACCTAAAAATATGTTGATTGTATATCTCTGCAAGTCTTATTTTTTATAATTCAATTTTAATTAAGAACCATATCTAGGAAGAATATAATTGGATGAAATATTTGTAATTAATTTTAACATTGTGTTATATATATTTATAGAAAAAATGGAGACAAACTAAAAATGAAAAATATTATTTTGTTTCATGCTTAGAGTAATTTTACATTACATTTATTAAAAAATAAGATTCATTGTTTTATTGGTCAAAATTAATTTTTACTTGTTAAATAATAAATTATATTATATTTAAAAATAGTTAATAAAGAGTTGTTTTTTATGATTTTGAAATTGTCAAAAAAAATTAAAAAATAGATAGAAAAGAAAATATAAATAACAATTACTTAAACAATATATGATAATTGAAAAATCAATCAGTAAAACTAGAATTGTAATGATGTTAAAGTTCTACCTTAATACCAAGTTTATTTTCAAGATCTTTTACCAACATAAGATTGTTCTTGTATCATTTTAACTTTTTTCCTTGATATGAGTTCTTTTTGTCTTGATATAATCTCTTTTTATTAGATAAACCACTATAAGTTCTTTATTATTCCATTCATATAGATTTATAATGCAATTAATTGTGCATTCATTTTTTTATGTTAGCCTTTTGTGCTCTCATAGTTACTATTATAGACAAACTTTCACAAACCCACTAAGATCAAATTGCTCTAATTCCAAAATTAATTTGTAAATCATTATAATTTTATAATTTAAGATTACAAAATTATTTTACTTATAATTACTTGGATAAAATGAATTTTAATAAAAGATAATGAAATATAGAACATAAAATAAAATAAAAAAAGTATACAGTAATAGTCATGAAAACTCAAATAATTCATTATTTTATCCTAAAAATATTGTGAGGGGAAAGCTAGATTGTGTGGTAGTGGTAATTTCCCTAAACTACCTTTTTTCATTACATAGGAAAGTACTTGCATAGAGGTGAAATAGTGGTTTCCATCTAATTTTTGTTCATCTCCTTCAAATTAGTGAACAAGAAAATTTCCTCTCTCAAGTATTTTATAATCCTCCAATGAATCAAAGTCCTACTTTAACCTCTTTTATAGATTCATTAGGATGCAAGAAGATTCTCTTTGGTCCTATGATTTCACACATTCATTAGGTGTGAAAAAAAGATTTTTTATTTTATATTTCAAGTTTGTAAATGGGCCAATACCTTAATTTTAATGTTTGTTCGCTAGATCCTTTCATATCAAACATCAAGAAAATTGTTCACATCCTAAATAATTTAGGTCTAACAAATAAATAAAAAATATTTTACTTTAGTATACATGATTCACTATATCTCACCTCCATGTTAAAGTGGGGGTAAAATATAGAGATACAAAGTATAGCCCCAAATTATAGTATTTGTCATATATACATCTTAGTATCTTAATGTTCAAGAATTTATTATCTTAATTATATTCATAGTTGGGAAATTGTTTATTTGTATTCAAAACTACAAAGGTTTCTTACTTGAAAATGGGTTGTCAAAATTAACTAGGACCTCAACTTTGTGGCAATTTTATAAAAGGACACATAAACATTCTATGTAGCTTGGGGGACTATAATACTACATATAATTTTTAAATGACATATATATATATAGTGGTCAAAAATATTATCTAAAATGAACTTAATCATTTTCAATTTTTTTTTGTTCCCATAAATTTGTAAATTGATTAGTGAGACATGCTATTATACCTTAGTTGATTGGAATAGAATAGAATTACATTGTTTGTTAAAATGTGAGTAAAATACTTTCCTGTAAACAAATTGTACCACCTTAAAAATTCCACACATACGCTTTCATAATATTTTAGCTTTTACTTTATACTCACATGTTGATACTTGTAAGAAAATGATGTTTTACATTATTAGTATAATTAAAATAAATAAAAATAGTAGGTGGTAAATTATTAATAAATGAAATGATTAATAAGTGTTGCCTATAGAATAGTTTTTAATACAATCTAAAATAAAAGTTCTTTACATTTTTAATTTAGGTTGATTAAAATAAATAGAAATAAAAATAATTAATGAAATGATTAAACAATTTTCATGTTTGTAATATAATTGAAAATATAGTTGATATTAGTTAGTTAGAAGGTTAGTAAATATTAATTAATTTAGTAATTTATTTGTTTTAAAATTTATAATATAAGTTTTTTAAAATTACTTATTGATTTAATAAAATATTTTAAAAAAATATTGGTTAACTTTTATTTGTAATATTTTGGGATCTTCTTGATAATTATTAAATTATGAGATGATGTATTATTTTCAACACAATTTGAGTAGTATATAGTTATTTGAATTTAAGTAATATATATTTCATAATTTTTTTTATAAATATAATATTGTTAATATAATAAAACAATAAATCTTATTTTTTAATAAATGTAATGTAAAATTACTCTAAGTATGAAACAAAATAATATTTTTCATTTTTAGTTTGTCTCCATTATATATATATATATATATATACCACAATGTTAAAATTAATTACAAATATTTCATCCAATTATATTATTTCTAGATATGTTTCTTAATTAAAATTGAATTAGAAAAAAAAAGACTTGTAGAGATATACAAAAAACATATTTTTAGGTTTCCAACTTTATTCACCAATTATCATTTATTTAATGTAGTTTTTATATATTAATATTTAATAAACATACACATTGAAATATGAACATAATAACTTCTAATCATTTTAAATATTTAAAAATTGAAAATTTGACATCATTTTACAAATTATATGACTTATCTTATAAAATAATTGTTTAACCATTTTAACTTAACAAAAAAATTTACTACCTTTTCCAAATGTTTATATTGTAAAATTAATAATTTATTAATAAATAAAAATATTTAAAATAAATACTTGTTAAAAATATATATATATATATATATATATATATATATATATAGACATAAAACACATTGTATTCTTTATATTTTCATAATTGTTTAAAAAATAATAATTAATAATCATTTTTCATTTGAAAACAATAGAAACAATTACTTCAAATATACGAATTTCATGATTTTATTAAAAATAAATAATATCTTTATTTATAATATACCTACCTACATAACATTATCTCATTTTGTACAAGCGCTAAATTTCTCGCATAATCAAGTGTGCAGATAGAGTTTACATTAGCGGTGAAAAAAAAATGTACAAATTTGCATTATACTGCAAGTGGTGCAGCGAGAAATTTAGGCGTATGTAGCGGGAAATTGTGAAAATGGTTGATGACTAGATTTTCCACCTCAAATTGGTGTAGGCTGGCGGTGGATGCCTTGGGCCCACTTACTTTCCGGCGGCAGGCTACAAACGGCGTTAAAATCAAAACTTACAGGGCTGACAGTTCTACCGTTTATTACAGGTGTATTAAAGTTGCACGGACGTGGCCATGGATGGATGCCAACCCCTTACCATCCGTTTTGGGGGCTGGATAGCCTTTGCCGCCATCCTATGGGCATCCGATGGCTGATGCATAGTCTTACAGATTTTGTCAGGGAAGTACCTAACTCGCCAGCCAATTCCCATACTATTCGTAACTTACTCTGCAGCAAACTCCAAAGGCCACTTGCTATAATTAATTTCCATGGCGCCTAAATTGAATTTCAAACTTGCCTAAATTTCCCACTATTTCAACAAAATTTAAGTTTGAAAAGTTTATTTTTCATTCTTCCTCAGCAATCTCTACTAGAATACTCATTTGAGCAAAAAGTTAACCACCAAATAGTTTGCACAGAGTAAGATGGTGACAAAGACTATTAAGGGGCAACAACGAAGTGGTGGGGATCATGAGAAATGTAAAGCCAAAGCTACGTTTAATTCTCTTGATGATCACATGCTCCAGTCGAGGTCTAAAAATCAGGCCACAATGAACACCATTGTCACTGGATGGATTCCCTCTATGCCTTCCTTGCTCTTGATTTCCTCAAATATCCTCATCTCTGGCCCTCAACACCCACACAATATAGGTTATAGAAAAGATTAGATTCATTTTTAATGTTCCTTTGAAATATTTCTTCAATTTTCTTATGTAGTTTGATAACTTATGTAATATTTTTGGATCTGCGCTTTTGCTTTTTAATTGCAGAGATATAATAGATGAGTTTTCAAAGGACTGTAGTAAACTTGTGAAGCACTTGCTGAAGATAATATTGAGGATTTGGGCATGCCCATTGATGGTCTGGAAAAAGAATTTGTAGGGTACAATATTTTCTAAAGAGTAAATTACTATCCTCCATGCCCAGAACCAGATAAATTTCTGGGAACTCATGCACACACAGATGATGGTGCAATTACTATTCTTGCTCAAGATAATATCCGTGATGGCTTGCAAGTTCAAAAAGATAAATAACTTTGACCAATATCAATAAAGCCAAGATTTGGCACGATGGTTGTTTTTATTTTATTTCGTGCAATTTTTTTTATAATGTCATGGATTTGATTATTGTGAAGTAAATGTTAGATGCTCATTTAGAAACATTTTTAAGATTTTAATATATTCAAATGGAATTATAATGTTTCATTCAATAAATTTTAAATTTCGATTACAATACTTTGTAATATTTGTTTTTTTTAATTGTATTATTAATTATTATTTTTGGTATCAATGTTATGTTTTTTTTTCTTCAAATCAATTAAAATATGCATTTAAATTTTAAATTTTTAAAATATGAAATGGTATTATAAATTTTGTGATATTTAAATTTTATTTATTTTTATGATAATTATTTTTAAATAATATTTTATTGTTTCTTTAGGTTTATAAGCACTTGCTTTCATAGAAACTTGATTCATTCTTATCAATTTTTAGAATCAATATTAATATTTTATTCAAATCAATTAAATTAATTATTATTCTTGTTTAATGGTTTTTATTAGTTAGCTTTATATATTGTAGAAAAATTCTTTGTTCTTATTTTAGTTGTAATGTTCATTATTAATAAATTATTTGGTAGGTAATTTTTATGATTAGTAGATTTTTGTCTTGATAGTTGATTACTTTTACGTTAGGTTAATTTTTATGTGATAATCTATTTTTGTTTGGTTATGATTATGTTTATAATTTATGTAATTATTAATTATTAAGTGATGTGTGTTGGTAAGTATGACTTCTTATATGTTTTCATTTATTGGTTGATTTGAGGATTCAATTTATTGATTAGCTTGTGTGTTTATATGGTAATTTCTTGACACCATTGTGGTAGTTTTAGGGTGTCACATAAGTGGTTTATGTTAGTATTTTTTTCAATGTAAGTTTGAAGACAAGGGTTTCATATTCTAATTTTAGTTTATATGTTGGAATTGGATATTTAATTCTATGTATTTTAGTATGTGGTTATTTAACTAACTTATATATAACAAAAAAAAATTCTCATTAATTAATGTGTGGATCTTCTCAATGCCATTAATTTCATTTCAAAAATGAATTTTATTATAATTATGAATGTAACTAGATTAGTTGTGATTCAAGTTGTTAATGAATGATAGCTTCGGTCAGATATGAATGACGATTGCTATAAGCATCATCGTCATTCATACTTGATCAAAGTTTATCATTTATATTGAAATATTTCTAGAAAAACATTTAATCAAATTTATGAGCATACATATAAAATTTGAATTATATATATGATGTTATATTCTGCATTTCATTAATCGGAATTTACTTACTCATCTGCCACCTTATAGAAGGGTATATATGAGTTATACTAAACAATGATAAATGACTTTATCATAAGCTGCGCCCTAAGGGACACGTCCCATGAGTGGACGTGTCTCCACTTGTGGAGACACATCCTATCATGAGACGTGCCTCTTAGGGGCAGGTCTCCTCTCTTATTTATGGCGGATCCTTCTTTGATATGCAAACATAGAAATCGAATAATGTTCTGCAATCAACACATTCAAAATAAGAAATTCAAATTTGGAAATTGAAAATCTAAACATAGAAGTTTGAGTAGTATTCTTACACTTAGAATTTTCATAAGTCCCTTAGTCTCCCAATTTGATTGAAGATTTGTTTACATTTACATGGCAAGGTTGTGTGAATCCAAAACAAATCTAAAATCAGTTTGCTCTAGAAAATTCATATTTTCTAAAATCGAATTCACATCACATTCTTCATAATGTCAAGTGTGATCAGATTTGAAGATTGCCTTGCAGGAGCAGACAACTTCACATCATGGAAATTTAGAATCATGATGATCCTTAGAGAGAATAAACTAGACTCACTTGTGAAAGAAAATAAAAAGGAACCAGAGGCTGAACCTGAGAAAACTCAATGGGTTGAAAACAATGAAAAGGCCATGAAAATTCTAGTAGATGCAGTTAGGGATCATATAGTGCCTATCTTAGCAAAACATGAAACTGCATACCATATGTACAAATCTCTTGAGAGTACCTATGAGATTAACAACACCTGCAGGACTCTTGCATTAAAAAGGCAAATCAACAATGCACAAATAAACAAAGGAGAGTCCATTAATGCATACTTCATGAGGATTATTGAACTAAGGGATCAATTATCCACAATTGGATATCAGATTGATAGCAAAGAGTTAACTCTAATTGCACTAGGAGGCCTACCAAACTCATGGGAGTCATTTGTTCAAGGAATAAGTGCGAGATCTAAACTCCCTAAGTTTGACAGGCTAAGAACTGACTGCCTTCAAGAAGAAACAAGACTTTCCACAAAAGAGAATAAACAGAAACACATAGATGAAGACATTCATGTTCTCCACACAACATCTAATAAGAGGAGTAAGAAAAACTCCTACAAGAGAGGATCTTTTAAAAGAAAGAGAAGTTCCAATGGAAAGGAATCTTATAAGAAGAAAGATATCTCTCAAGTACAATGCTTTAGATGTGATTAGTATGGCCACTATGCAATGAAATGCCCTGATAGAACTAAACAACAAGCATCCTTTGCCAAAGTAGGAAAGTCAAACCCAGATCATGAATATGAGAACTTTGTGTTCTATACAGCCCTTTCTAGTCAAGTATTTGACAACACTCAAAATTGGGTAATTGATAGTGGTTCCTCGAGACACATCACAAGGTTCAGAGAACACTTGGACTCTATGATTGAAAAGTCTGATGAAGAAGTAATCGTCGGGGATGATTTTGCATACCCTGTAAAAGGGGTTGGAACGTGTTCCATCAAGTTGAAATCTGGGGTTTCTCTGCAACTCATTGGAGTCTTATTTGTACCTGGAATAAAGAGAAATCTTATATCCATCTCTGCCCTTGAAGACAATGGTTACAGGGTTACATTTATGGATGGGAAAGTTCTAGTATGGCCTAAGAACTTATCTATCAAGAAAGCTCTAACCATAGGCATAAGACAAGGGTACCTTTACAAACTATACACTGAGGTTAAACAAGTCCTTATTGAAAACTTCTCTAGAAAGAAAATAAAAACCTTAAGGACAGACAATGGGAAAGAATACACCTCTGAGATTTTTAAGGAATTCTGCATGAGTGCTAGAATTAAGAGGGTGTTCACAGTTGCCTACAACCCTCAACAAAATGGGGTTGCTGAAAGAAAAAATAGAACCATTGTAGAAGCTGCTAAGGCAATGTTGCTTGACCAAAACATTGAAACTTCTTTCTAGGTAGAAGCCTCTAGGAATGCTGTCTATATCCAAAATAGATGTCCTCACTCTCATCTTGATAAAAAAACTCCTGAAGAAGCCTTTATTGGCATAAAACCTGAAGAAGCCTTTAGGATTTTTGACTATCCTGTCTATATACATGTGCCCAAAGAGAAGAGATTCAAACTAGAACCTTCTAGAAAGAAGGGAGTATTTGTGGGTTATAGTGAAACCTCCAAAGCCTACAAGATATTCATACTTGGGTAGAAACAAATTGAATTGAGCAGAGATGTCATCTTTGAAGAAGACATTGCATTCAAGAGGGCAAGAAGTTCTAGTGAGACAGAAACCTATTCCCCTAGAGTACCTGAAATGGAACCTGCTCCTGAGATTTAGAGGGAGCATCCTGATGAAATACCACATGAACTTCCTTCTACTTCAAATGAGAATACAAATGACAATGGCAGAAAAAGACCACTTTGGGCCAGGAAAATGATCAAAGAAGCCGAATACATTGTAGCCTCAATGGGAGCAAGAGAAGCAGTTTGGCTTCGTAAATTGCTTGTGGGACTCTTTGGTGAGCCCTTGAATCCTACAATTATTCATTGTGATAATCAAAGTTGTATCAAACTCTCTGTAAATCTTGTCTTTCATGATATATCTAAGCATATTGATATCCCCTATCATTATGTAAGAGATATGGTGGAAATGAAAGTGATTCAATTGGAGTATATTAGTACAAATGATCAAACTACAGACATTCTCACCAAGCCTCTCTCTCAAATCAAGGTAGAGCACTTCAGGAAGAAACTTGGTATGGTTGAAATGTAATTTGTTATTTATGTTTGAAATACAAATTGTTTATAAATTGTACTAATATATAAAGATGTTTAATGTGTAAACTCTTTTGTCATGTGTGTGACTCCATGACTTTATGGGCCTACTCCCCCTGTGTACATTATTGAAAGGTGACGATCTTTCTAATAATGAGCACTTGTATTTGACATTGTAAAGTGACGACTCTACAATGATAAACTATCATGATAGATATCATGTGACTTGATATCTGTGGACATGTCATGATAGTATCTCTTGGACACTTTGATTGATATCATGGGACTTGATATCATTTGTAGATCATTGTGATTCTTAAGAGATAATCATGGTGGATATTTATATCCGTGGATATGCCATGAATTATGGTAGACATCATGTGACTTGATGTCATTGCACATACCATAATAAAGATATGTTATGAAGAATGTCATGTGACTTGACAATATTGAGAAATCATACCATGCCTTAGATATCACGTGTTAAGGTGATAACTCTACTTATTTGATTTGAAATATCTTCCCTAGCTAAGAGGGAGTGTTAATGAATGATAGCTTCGGTCAGATATGAATGACGATTGCTGTAAGCATCATCGTCATTCATACTTGATCAAATTTTATCATTTATATTGAAGTATTTCTGGAAAAACATTTAATCGAATTTATGAGCATACATATAAAATTCGAATTATATATATGATGTTATATTTTGCATTTCATTAATCAGAATTTACTTACTCATCTGCCACCTTATAGAAGGGTATATATGAGTTATACTAAACAATGATAAATGACTTTATCATAAGCCGTGCCCTAAGGGACATGTCCTCTCATGAGACATGCCTCTTAGGGGCAGGTCTCCTCTCTTATTTATGGTGGATCCTTCTTTGATATGCAAACATATAAATCGAATAATGTTCTACAATCATCACATTCAAAATAAGAAATTAAAATCTGGAAATTGAAAATCTAAACATAGAAGTTTGAGTAGTATTCTTACACTTAGAATTTTCATAAGTCCCTTAGTCTCCCAATTTGATTGAAGATTTGTTTACATTTACACAAGTATACATATTCAATGTTTATAAATGTCTTATCACACTTTTAGATTCCATTTGATAGATAATTAATTTATTTTTTGATATATAATAACTAATGGATTAAATATCTTAGATTAGATGAAATCACTAACCTTTATCGAGGCATTGCGAATTGGTAATTGGTTTTAAGATATTGAGATATCCATTTAAGTGAATTACTAATAGTAGGTGTGTTTTGAGTTTAGTAATGAATAGTGAATCCTATAATGTGTTGTGAACATCATGGAGCTAATGAAATGGTGGGTAGACTTTGATTATGAGATTAAATCAAAAGTTAATTTGGATGTTAACTAAGGGGTTGATCATGATATTGGATATAAAATATTATTTTATAAGAACCTCAAAATAAATAGTGTTGTTATAAGTAATCTTAAGATAGATTAAATTAGTGAATTAAATACACGAACAAAGATAAGAAGTGTTCCTAGGAGCAAAGATAATAAGTGGTGGTTTTTATTTTATTTGTTATGGATTTGATTATTGTGAACTAATTGTTTTTGATATTAGGGAAAAGTAGATTTTGAAGGGATCCGTAACCGTTAACAATAACAAAATCCAGGCTGCAGAAAGGACAGCCTATAGCCAACAGAAAAGCCAACATCGTAACCTTTAATCTTAAGATAGATTAAATTAGTGAATTAAGTACACAAGAACAAAGATAAGAAGTGTTCCTAGGAGAAAAGATAATAAGTGGTGGTTTTTATTTTATTTGTTATGGATTTGATTATTGTGAACTAATTGTTAGGTGCTTACTTAGATTTTTTTTAGATTTTAATGAATTTCAATAGAATTATAATGTTTCATGCATTTAATTTTTAACTTTCTATGATATGAGGTTGTATTAATAAGCTTTGTGATATTCAATTTTTTTGTTTGTTTTTATAATAATAATTTTTAAATGATGTTTTATTATTTCCCGAGGTTTAAGGTATACATTTGGATAGAAAAGTGATTCATATTATTTTATATATAATATTTGGTTAGATGTTCCATTTTTCATATCAATGTCTAGAATCTTAGAATCAATCTTAATATTTTACTCAAATCAATCAAATTAAGTATTATTCTTGTATTAGTCAGTTTTAGATATTGAATATAATTTTTTTAATTCTTGATTTAATTCTTTTGTTCATTATTTTAATTATTTTAGTACTATTTAGTTTTATAAGAAATGTTTACAATGATAATAAATGTTTAGATCTAGTTGGATGTTGCTAAGGAAGATGGAATAAGAGGTCATTATTGGTGTCGATAGATATTCTACCTATTTACATGTTAAGTCCACTTAGGTCATAGGAGGGAATATTTCTAATTAGTGTGTGTTGTCACTAGATCTTATCTTATGCGTTAAGGAAAAGATAGGATTTGTCTGAAGATGGTATTTTTGAGGAGTTTCCCTTAGTTGACATGAGTCACACTGACGAAAAAATGAAACATGAAATTTCTGCTACCTTCTAGGAATGGGGATTCTTTCAGGTGATAGTCATAATGCGTAATAGTAATAAGTATCTTTAAATTTGTTGTAGTAATGAAATTCTATGTTATAATCTGTGTTTGTGATGACAGGTGGTGAATCATGGTAGTTCTGTAGATTTGGTTGAGAGTGCAAGGAGAGTAGCAAGAAAATTATTTGAGCTTCTAGTAGAAGAAAAAATGAAATGGGCATGAGAAGAGAGTAAAATATATCAGATTGCTAGTTGGGGACGTATAAAGGGATTGAGAGGACAACATACTAATTGGATGGATTCCCTTGATGCCTTACTTGCTCCTCATTCCCTCAAAGCTCGTCATCTTTGGCCTTTAACACCCACAAAATATAGGTTATTGAAGATCTTAGATTCATTCTTAATCTTCCTTTGAATCATTTCTTTACTTTTCTTTTATGTTTAGTTGAGAACTTATGCAAAAAATTTTGGATCTTCCATTGTAGAGATACAACAGATGAGTTTGGAAAGGAGTGTAGAAAACTTTTGAAGCACTTGCTAAGGATAATATTTGAGGATTTGGGCATGCCCTTTGATGGTCTGGAAAAAGAGTATACAGAGTATAATATTTTCTAAATATTGCTCACCAGTTTGACAGTTGGTTCATTCAGCTGGGTGATCCCACAAAACTGGTTTACAATTCTGTTGAGGAAGGAAAATTGCAAAAATGCCCCAATAAAGATTTTTTTTTTTTTTTTGGAGGGTTCGCATGAATAGGCCCAGGTTCACTCTAACCTAGAAGGGGTTCGCTCAAAACCCCTTTCGAGCAAACCCTCTTTAATAATGAGACCCACCTTTTGCACGTTGTCCAAAATGGAAATAAAGGGAAATTTTGAAAAAAGGGGGTTTTCTCGAACCCCCCTTTGAGTGAACCCCCCTTCGCTCGAAGGGTCAAGGGGGTTCACTCGAAGGGGGTTCGAGCGAACTACCCTTTTTCCCCCTTCTCCCCCTCTTCTACCAAATATCTGCCAAAAAATTCCTTTCAAAGCTCAGGTTGAAGATGAAAATGGAGGAGACTTCACAAACCCAACTAGATAATGGTAGTCCTCAAAATGAGCTATCTATCAAATATAAATTTAATATGTTTTGGTTTTATTATGTATTTTTTTTAGTTTGATTAAACATAGGTTTTTCACTAAAAATCAAGCTCTCTATTCTACACATGTGGAAAAATAGCAGATTATCAAAAAAAATTAAAAAATATTAGTGCACTAGATATTGATGTCCCTGATCCAACAAAAAAAATTGAATTTTGATACAAAAAAAAAAGTTATGTGTTAGCAAGTAAATCATGTCTAAATTGTAACTAGTTTGACTTTGAAACTTAAATAAGAAAAACATATTCAATGAAATGCTATGAAACCAATTCCATGCACTAGATATCGTAGTTACGAATCTAAATTCAAAAAAAATAAATTTTTTTCCTTCACAAATTTTTTTTTTATGTGTTAGCCAATAACGCCACTCTTTAATTTAAATGGTGTTTACTGTTAAAAACTAGTTTTCGAAGGAGATGGAAAAAGAAGTGCAATCTGATTCCAAAAATTTTGAAAAAAAAATATTTAGAATCTAAAGACAAAATGTCACAAATCACTAGTTTGCATAATCTTCAAATTCCTCACGATTTAGCCGCTACAGGTGCCCGAAAGTGAAGATTTAGTTAAAAAAATTTAGTTCAATGTCCAGTTTGGCCAAAAATTGTAAACTAGTAAATTGTGGGATCACCCAACTATTGCTTCACCAAAGAATTTGGGCATGCCTTATAGGAGTATAAAAAACCAAATAAGGACTTTATACTCAACTAGTTTAATTGTTTATAATAGAAGACATGCTCAACATAACAGTTTGGTTATAATTCATAGTCCTATTAAGCACAAAATTCTTCTTCTGGTTGTCTTATTGAAAGATGAAAGTAATGCTTAGTAATTCATGATTTGATCATTAAATGATCACCTCTATCTTCTTGTGAAAGTGGTCACTCTATAGTTGATTGACTCCTTTGCATCAAACTATAATCCTTATGGTATGGGTTGAGAAGTGATGCAAATGGAAAGATCTTGCAAACACTATGGAATTTCAATGACAAAGAAATGTGAATCCCACAACTGTCTATCCAAGGTTATCTGACCTTTCAATGGTGGCTTCTAACAATACCCTGTTTACTACAAAAAAACTTATTCCACTAGACACAAACCCTCAAAGGAATCCAAATTCACCTTTCTTTTTCCCTCCTAGGTTTTAAAATCATTAAACACACTCCAAAGGCTTCTTCTCACTATTCTTGGCAGTTATTAACTTTAAAACAAAGAAATTCCATAAAACCCCAAAGAAACAGGGTTTCAAATAGCCAAGTGACAGTAAGAACACACTATCTATCATAATTCATTCAAAACAATGAATTAACACTCCTCATTTTGGAAAAACATGTAAAAGAATCTACAAAAAAATTGTGTCGAATCTTCTATTTTTTCAATGGCTGAAAAAGAAGATATAGATTTTCTTGGGCATCGGAAACCCTAGGTTTGTCACTAACATGTGAGCACTATTTTCATCATAACTTTCTTATTCTAACATGAAATTAATCCAAATAAATTACATTAGAATATAAAAATAGAGATTTACACTTCCATCCACCTTTAGACCATGTAATAGGCCATACAAATCCGTACCAAGCTAGTTTCTTGTTGTTTCATAGTAAAAACTATCACAAAGGTGCAAAATAATAAGGTATTTTATCAAATCCTTCTCCCAATACTTCTTGTAGTGTATCCTTCTATTGATTTAGCATCAAAAGACTTTCAAAACCAGTTACACATGAGCATTTACTCCTTTTCCCTATGAAAACTAATGACTATGTCATAAAATTTGACAATTGTACCCCTTTGTGCAACCTTTCCCATGAAATAAGAAACAAATCAACCCAAAATACCCTTACATGAATTCCCATGGTCCTTTTAAGACCTTAAATTAGACCCATGAAATCCAAAAAAAAGAGTTGAGGACAATCCCCAACCTTGTAACAAGACAAAATCCACCTATAAATTCAAATTTACAATTTTGGTGGGAAACCAAATATTTTGAATTCTAGGTCTAACAAAGCTATATAAACCACCCAAGATGATTCTAATGGATCTCTCAAGACCCATAAAAACACAACCAAAACTCCTAATAACCTAAATAAGCATAAAAAACCATTGAGAGTGATGCTCAGACTGCATCAAGAAGCTTGTTGCTATAGGTTGACAAATATATTGCTACAAATGTTAGTATTTATTTTCAAAGTCATTCCAAATGTTAACAACCATAATGTAAACATAAAATCCTACTAAATTTCATGGAAATTCATAAATCATACATACAAATATTAATATAACATGCTCAATTCCAAATGCTTTAAACTACTTAAAGTTATATATGACAAATTTGATAATGTCTCAAAGTTTAGAAAAAAATAAAGATAGAGTATGAAATAGAAACAAGAAACTAGGAAATTCTATAATTCATCACCATGCACATAGGAGGGAGAAAAATCTAGTATAAAATTATCATTGGTGACAATTTACAATGCTACAATATGTATTAATATTATATGTTTATTATATTCAATTCTCTAATTTTTTATTCCTCTCTCTCAACTCACCTCCCACAACCTTTATTAGGCCTAATAGATATAATCCTATTTCACATTTTCTCCTCTTCTTGATGATGGATCATTGAAAGAAAAAACTTACAAAGTTTAAACAAGAAGATTCCATAACTAGACATAGAAGGTGTTGTTGATCTAGCTTTCTAATAGTCAAAGGTCCATTAGTGGCTATATATTTTCTCCATTTGATAGTATTATTATTTGGATGAGTAAGTGGTATCGTATGGTTTATTTTCCTAGAGAAAATATGGATTCTATATATTCTTCTAAAGATCTATCTTGGTTACAAATACTAGATGTTAAAGTATTTTTTTAATTATAGGATAGATCAAACTGAATGTGAAAATCAAAGTACTATTTATTTGATGGGAATACCATGTAACATTCTTTTACTAAGCACACATATGTTCATTATCACTTTGTTCATTATTTTTTGGAGAGTGATATTCATGATTCAAAAGGTTGACATGTGAGATAATGATATAAATTACTTATTAAACCAAAGAACATGGATAAGTTCTCTTGGGACAGAGAGGCCATGGGACTTACATCATGTGTATTTGATTCATTTTTTTCATATATTTTATTATAATGTATAATATTAAGTGGTAAAATCTTAAGAAAATATGATATTAACCTTGCAAACCTATATTCCAAGGTTGAATCTCTACCTTCTTGGGAAAGGACAATTGGATGCCTATGTAGATGGTTTACAGATATTATTATTTATTCTTTTCACTTAGATTATTAGTTATAATTATATTAAGATGGAAGGTTATTAATGATGGTAAAAATTACAAAGTGATTTACCTCCATTAATACCACTTTCAAAATCTTAGGCATTAGGGGAGAGAGTGGGGCAACTTGTTATGATAGATGGGGTTAACAATAGTTAATCACTAATATTATATCAACCAATTGTTTTATAACATTTTAGTGTGAAGCTATATTTTTATTATGCATTCCTAAAAGAATCTTTTAGACCCCTTTTCAAATAATTTTATTTATTCATGATCTGTTTCATTTGCTAAATACATGAAAATATATATAAATAGGTAAAATGAAAAACTTTTTTTATAGCTAGGTTGTTGTCATAAGGTAACTCCCTTTTAGTAAATATAAAAAAGAAATAAAAAATACCTTATAGGGTTTGAGTATTAGGGTCAAAACTTCCAAGTGAATTGATTTTTTAAGGCCTAAAAATATTCATGATCTCAAAATATTCAAAGCTACAAATTTTTAATCTCCTTCCTCATTTTCATTGTAGTTGTAACTACCTCTTGTGATACTATGGATGATGTATGAAATTCCTTCAATTAGTTCTATTAGCTTTCTTTTCTAGTCCTATGTTAGTAGTGGTGTGTTCCTTGTTAGTGCAGAATATTCTATGACATATTCTCTCATGGTTTTTTTCTTTTTGAAGATAAGATTGCTTAGGTGTACTTTTTAGCCTTACTCTTTTATTGAGTTGCATGCCACTTTTCAAGGAGTGATTCTCTCCTTTGCACTGTATATGTACATATTCTCATGATTTTATTTATTTTAGATTGTTATAGATTATTCATCTTTCTATGTTATATTCTTTCATGCAACATTTTGTGTTTTCTAAATAACTTATAGGACATTTTATTTCTTATCTATCATTCCCCAAATGTTATTGACAATCAATCTAGTGTATCATGGTAAAATTTGCATTCATTTCCAAGTGTTTCCAAAACTTGTTAAATAAGCTTGTAATGAAATAAAAAATTTCATGTTTCATTTGTTGGTCAGTGTGATTCATGTCAGCTAAGGGCAACTCCTCAAAAATACCATCTTCAGACAAAGCCTATCCTTTCCTTAACTCTAAATATAAGATAAGATCTAGTGACAACACACACTAATTAGAAAGATTCCCTCCTATGACCTAAGTGGACTTAACATGTAAATAGGTAGAATATCTATCGACCCCAATAATGACCTCTTATTCCATCTTCCTTAGCAACATCCAACTAGATCTAGACATTTATTATCATTGTAAACATTTCCTATAAAACTAAATAGTACTAAAATAATTAAAATAATGAACAAAATAATTAAATCAAGAATTAAAAAAATTATATTCAATATCTAAAACTGACTAATACAAGAATAATACTTAATTTGATTGATTTGAGTAAAATATTAAGATTGATTCTAAGATTCTAGACATTGATATGAAAAATGGAACATCTAGCCAAATATTATATATAAAATAATATGAATCACTTTTCTATCCAAATGTATACCTTAAACCTCAGGAAATAATAAAACATCATTTAAAAATTATTATTATAAAAACAAACAAAAAAATTGAATATCACAAAGCTTATTAATACAACCTCATATCATAGAAAGTTAAAAATTAAATGCATGAAACATTATAATTCTATTGAAATTCATTAAAATCTAAAAAAAATCTAAGTAAGCACCTAACAATTAGTTCACAATAATCAAATCCATAACAAATAAAATAAAAACCACCACTTATTATCTTTGCTCCTAGGAACACTTCTTATCTTTGTTCTTGTGTACTTAATTCACTAATTTAATCTATCTTAAGATTACTTATAACAACACTATTTATTTTGAGGTTCTTATAAAATAATATCATATATCCAATGTCATGATCAACCCCTTAGTTAACATCCAAATTAACTTTTGATTTAATCTCATAATCAAAGTCTACCCACCATTTCATTAGCTCCATGATGTTCACAACACATTATAGGATTCACTATTCATTACTAAACTCAAAACACACCTACTATTAGTAATTCACTTAAATGGACATCTCAATAGCTTAAAACCAATTAAATTCTCAATGCCTCGATAAAGGTTAGTGATTTCATCTAATCTAAGATATTTAATCCATTAGTTATTATATATCAAAAAATAAATTAATTATCTATCAAATGGAATCTAAAAGTGTGATAAGACATTTATAAACATTGAATATGTATACTTTAATCACAACTAATCTAGTTACATTCATAATTATAATAAAATTCATTTTTGAAATGAAATTAATGGCATTGAGAAGATCCACACATTAATTAATGAGAATTTTTTTTGTTATATATAAGTTAGTTAAATAACCAAATACTAAAATACATAGAATTAAATATCCAATTCCAACATATAAACTAAAATTAGTATATAAAACCCTTGTCTTCAAACTTACATTGAAAAAAATACTAACATAAACCACTTATGTGATATCCGAAAACTACCACAATGGTGTCAAGAAATTACCATATAAACACACAAGCTAATCAATAAATTGAATCCTCAAATCAACCAATAAATGAAAACATATAAGAAGTCATACTTACCAACACACATCACTTAATAATTAATAATTACATAAATTATAAACATAATCATAACCAAACAAAAATAGATTATCACATATAAATTAAACATAAAAAATAACCTAACATAAAAGTAATCAACTATCAAGACAAAAATCTACTAATCATAAAAATTACCTACCAAATAATTTATTAATAACGAACATTACAACTAAAATAAGAACAAAGAATTTTTCTACAATATATAAAGCTAACTAATAAAAACCATTAAACAAGAATAATAATTAATTTAATTGATTTGAATAAAATATTAATATTGATTCTAAAAATTGATAAGAATGAATCAAGTTTCTATGAAAGCAAGTGCTTATAAACCTAAAGAAACAATAAAATATTATTTAAAAATAATTATCATAAAAATAAATAAAAATTAAATATCACAAAATTTATAATACCATTTCATATTTTAAAAATTTAAAATTTAAATGCATATTTTAATTGATTTAAAAAAAATAAAATAGCATTGATACCAAAAATAATAATTAATAATACAATTAAAAAAACAAATATTACAAAGTTTAATAATTCCATTGTAATCAAAATTTAAAATTTATTGAATGAAACATTATAATTCCATTTGAATATATTAAAATCTTAAAAATATTTCTAAATGAGCATCTAACATTTACTTCACAATAATCAAATCCATGACATTATAAAAAAATTTGCAAGAAATAAAATAAAAACAACCATCGTGCCAAATCTTGGCTTTATTGATATTGGTCAAAGTTATTTATCTTTCTGAACTTGCAAGCCATCACGGATATTATCTTGAGCAAGAATAGTAATTGCACCATCATCTGTGTGTGCATGAGTTCCCAAAAATTTATCTGGTTCTGGGCATGGAGGATAGTAATTTACTCTTTAGAAAATATTGTACCCTACAAATTCTTTTTCCAGACCATCAATGGACATGCCCATATCCTCAATATTATCTTCAGCAAGTGCTTCACAAGTTTACTACAGTCCTTTGAAAACTCATCTATTATATATCTGCAATTAAAAAGCAAAAGCGCAGATCCAAAAATATTACATAAGTTATCAAACTACATAAGAAAATTAAAGAAATATTTCAAAGGAACATTAAAAATGAATCTAAGCTTTTCTATAACCTATATTCTGTGGGTGTTGAGGGTCAGAGATGAGGATATTCGAGGAAATCAGGAGCAAGGAAGGCATAGAGGGAATCCATCTAGTGACAACGGTGTTCATTGTGGCCTAATTTTTAGACCTCGACTGGAGCGTGTGATCATCAAGAGAATTAAACGTAGCTTTGGCTTTACATTTCTCATGATTCCCACCGCTTCGTTGCTACCCCTTAATAGCCTTTGTCACCATCTTACTCCGTGCAAATGATTTGGTGGGTAACTTTTTGCTCAAATGAGTATTCCAGTAGAGATTGCCGAGGAAGAATGAAAAATAAAATTTTCAAACTTAAATTTCATTGAAACAATGGGAAATTTAGGCAAGTTTGAAATTCGATTTAGGCGCCATGGAAATTAATTATAGCAGGTGGCCTTTGGAGTTTGCTGCAGAGTAAGTTACGAATAGTACGGGAATTGGCTGGCGAGTTAGGTACTTCCCTGACAAAATACGAAAGACTATGCATTAGCCATCAGATGCCCATAGGATGGCCAGTGTCGGGCAAACACATCGGAACTCCAACGGAAAACAAAATAGGGGAACGAACATTGACCGGTCAAAGCTTAGTGTGTGACACTTAAGCCCAGCCACCGCTCCCAGCCACGCCAGACATGCCACAAGTCTTTTCCCTACTACGAACCCCCAACGCCTACCTTCGCTCGCCTTGTAGAGTCTTTACACCATCATTCTTGTTGAGCCCACTGCCCTCACACTGCACTCGCTCGCCATCCAGCTGCGCCTTCGGTCTATTAATCGCTTGCTCCAGTTTGCACATTGCACTTGATTCAATACTTTAATTTTTGCTGAAGGTTTTGCAAGTGGGGTTGCAAGCTAAGTGGGCTTAACTTCGTGGAAAACTATGTGGTTAAGCGCGTTTGAGCTGGAGCACTATTGGGAGGGGTGACCTCCCAGGAATACGTACTGCTTCACCTCTGTGAGCATCACCTAGATGCAATGAGTGCTAAGTGGACCATTCATTATCATGAGAGATGGGTTCTTGTGAACCACTACTCATGAAACATGGGTTAATGAGTTTGAATCAAAAACTACATGGTTGAATCCTGATAACAATCAATTTAACACGCTGTGGAAAATACCTCCTACTTATCAATTTTAAATTTTGGTTATTTTTCTTCTTTTACAATAAATATAGTTGTAAAAACTTTTGATCCTCAAATAGTTTATTTTCTAAGATTTACAATTTAGTGGATGACATGATGCACCATCATCTTCAATATATGTCATAAATAGTGACTTAAAAATAGAGATAGCCTACTCATATTCACATGTAACTTAATTGTATTCACAAAATAGAGTTGATAAAACTTCCACCACTCATATTACTATTTTTATATATATTAAACATTAATCAAATGTATACAATAATTATGAATTGCCCCCAATCCTTATTGAGAAAATAAAGAACTCTTGAATTAAAGATAATTCTTTTATGCTTAAAAAGTAAAAATTAAATAAAATTTATGGTTTCAATGTTGAATAATTGAAGTGACTTAAAATAAGAACTATTGTGGATCTATTACTTAACATATTTGCACATCTTCGCATAAGTATACTATCAATGGTATTCCCACATAAAAGACAATGCATATCTAACCTCTTTCTTACTACAATTTGTACTCCTCTTTCCATTGTCAAATATTAAAAAAACTTACATTTCTTTTAATTTTTTATTTATTTACATAGCACACTCATTGTAAATATCTATCAACATCTCCCTTGCATAATAAATAGTGTTGAGTAGACTAAGTAGCAATAATCTAATTTAGATTTAGATGAAAAATATTAATATTTCTAACTCAAATTAAGATTTTTTAAATTCTTTCACATTACTTTAAGTTTAGATAAATGAGAATTTAAAATTTGTAAATAATATATAAAATCATACACTTTAATTTATTTTAAATTTTCCCTAAATTCTTCTAAAAAAACTAACAAATTTTTTAAATCAATTTTTTATAAATATTTTTCAATTAATATAGTTTTTTTTAATTAATTTTATTTTTTTATCATTTTCATTATCAATTAACAACTAAATAAATTGTATCTTTTATTTTACAAACCAACTTATATTTAATTTTAATTTAAATTATATTAATTATTTAATTAAACTTACATTAAAATAGTTATACATTTATTATGTTGAGAGGCATTTTTAAGAGATTCTTGTACACAAAAATTCTTGCTGAAATCTTGCCAAAAAAAGGTTAATAAACACATTTGATAAATAAATAAGATGTGTTTTTATTCCCTTCAAATTAATCGCATACTCTTGTAACAAAACAATAGGTATATGTTTTTATAGCTTTACAAATGAGAAATACCCCACATTAAGGGGAATCTATGTGTTATACATTAAATCATTAAATAATAAAAGAATAAAAAAAATTATATTTAAAAAATGATAAAGATTTAATTTATACAAATTATTTTGACGTTATATTATAGTAAATAATATTATTTATATTAATATATTAATATGATTAATTATTATATATATTAATTTATTTATTAAATATAATTAAAACAACATCAACAAATTAATATTTATATTATATAATATAACTATTACTATATACATCAAAAATTACTATAATTATTAATGTATTATAATATAATAATCATATAATAAACTCTAATATATAATAATAATTTAACTATAATAATTTTAGTATAATAACTACATTTTAATAAAATCCTATACCTATATTATAATATTGATAATTTTCTCTGTAATATATAAATAATTAATATATATTTAATAATATTATTAATATAATAATATAAATTCACTATTATTGTTTATTATATAACTATAATATTAATATTAATATATAATAACTTACTACTATGTGAATAATTTTATATTAATATAAGTTAAATATAAATGAATTTATTGAAAAAAATAAGGCAAATGATGTTATTTATATATGTTATATAATAAGGTAGATACACTAGTTTAGTTTATAGTTAAATATTTTATACATATATAATACACATAAATTATTATTTTTAATTGTATATTCGACCAATAAAAAATAATTATAAATATCATGAATAATTAAATAACACTAATACTATTTCAAACATTTGAATCAAAAGTCATAATTATAATTATCAATATGAAAATGAAATTTCATATGAATAAGACACTAGAATACATACAATATTCGTTTTATCATTAGAAGAGCTCACTACAAAATATTGAGAGCTTATATAACTAATACAAACTTCTTTTATATTGATCAAAGTTAAAAGAACTACAATAAAAATCATGCTATTAACCAACTTACATACCCCAACTATGTCCTCAAAATAATAAGGACTAATACAACCAACCATACCATTAATAAACTCTTGAAATATAGTAACACAACACAAATAACAACTCCATAAAGAAGAGTTCTGATGACAGATACAAATCTTTAACATATTAGTAGTTATATGAATTATTGAAGTGATTTACTAGAAGACATAAGAGAGCTCACTTATGGGAGTGATTTACTAGAAGACATAAGAGAGCTCACACTATTACTTTAAAAAAGTGGACTTATTAATTTAAGGGTGGGAGGATAACCTCAAGGCAGGACGAGCAAGAAGGTCAACACTCCTGGATATGGTGGCTCCAAATAGTTCCTTCATATCCAAATCTCCTTCCACATTCCACTCAAAATAGTGAATGAGCTGAGCCAAAACAAGATTAATGGTCACAATGGCCATGCCTGCCCCTGGGCATGCTCTCCTTCCTGCTCCAAAGGGCACCATATCAAACCAGTTTTTGTTTCTCACAATATCAACATTTTTACCCATAAATCTCTCTGGCTTGAATGCCAGAGGATCTTCCCACAAGGATGGATCTCTTCCAATGGCCCAGGTATTGATGACAAGCCTGCTTCTCTTAGGAATGAAGTATCCCCCAACTGTGCAATTTTGTGTAGATTCATGCGGAAGTAGCAAGGGTACTGTTGGATATAACCTCAACGTCTCCTTCACCACACACTGCACGTACTCCATGCTTGCTAAATCAGACTCACTTACTGTTCTCTCTTTGCCTATCACTGATTCAATTTCTTCTTGCATTTTCTTCGCCACACCAGGGTTTTTAAGAATTGCACTCATTGCCCAACCTAATGTAGTAGACGTCGTTTCAATTCCAGCCACGAAAATATCCTTTAATATTTAAACAATTTGGTTAGATCCAAGAATAATAATACTAGAATTCAATTTTGTAGTTTTGAATCAAATTTCTGATCTATATTTTATGAGTAGTGGTTCACATGAACTCATATCTAATGAGAATGAATGGTGCAGTTAGCACTCATTGCATCGAGGTGATATTCATAGGGATGAAGCATTGGAACTTTCCAGGAAATCACCCATCATAATAAGCATGCTTAACCATGGAGTTTCTCCAAGATCAATCCCACTTAGCTTACTACCCAATTTGCTTGAGTTGGAATAGTATAGAGTTGGGTGACCTCTTGAGAAATCTCCATGCTTCACTGTTGTGGACATCACCTATATGCAATGTGTGCTAAGTGGACCATTCATTCTCATAAGAGATGTGTTCATGTGAATCATTACTTATGAAATATGAATCTAAAATTTGACTGAAAAATTGAAAAATTAGATCCTGATATTAATATCAAATTTGATACATCAAAAATTCCTCTACTTATCAAAAATAAAACTGTATTATAAATATGAAGTGAATACTTACAAAAACAATGGCTCTAATGTTTTCTTCTGTGATTTCCATTCCATCGAAACTCTCCATTTCCAAGAGCACATCAATTATGTCCTTGGTAGCAAGCTGCTGCTCATTCTCCTTGTCTGATTTCCTCCTACGCTGCCGGTGTTCCTCCATAATCTTTGTTATCACTTGGTCGATAGAATTGTGTACCTTTTTCATGCGCCGCTTCACTCCTTGCAAGTCCATCCAGTCTAAGTAAGGAATGAAGTCCCCGATATTGACAGCTTCTACCGTGGCTGACAACTCTGTTGCAATCTTCTTTATCTCTTCGCCATGACCATCTAGATGACCGTCACTGCCACAAGAAATTTTGGAACCGGAAAGGATTCGCCACATGACTGCCTCCACAAACGACGAAAACACGTTGGTGAGATTAACAGGAGTCCTACCGTGCCCAGACATCTCCCACACCGAACGAACAGCGAAAAGCATTTCTTCCTCTCGTACACACCTGAAGGAGTCGATCCTCTTGCTATTCAGCAATTCTACCACGCACAGCTTCCTCATGTGTCTCCAATAAGGCCCGTAAGGAGCAAGTATCAGATCCTTGTAATTATATCCAATGTATTTTCCTGCAGCAGTAAGAGGTCGGCTGGCAAAAACCAGATCGTGGGTTTTCAAGAATTCCTTCGCCATTGCAGAAGAAGAAACCACAACAGTGGGAACAGAACCTAGTTTCAACAACATAATGGGCCCGTATTTCTTACCAAGTTCATGAAGATCACGATGAGGAAGCCTTTTCAGCAGGTTCAGATTTCCGATAATAGGCCATGGAAACGGTCCAGGGGGCAATCTCAATCTCAATTGATTTGTCCTTTGCACGCTAAATCTATACAAAACCCACAAGAAAACAATGAGCGCACATAATGTAGCTGTTGCAGGAGCATATGCACCGTCTTTTATTATATTTGATGCATGCAAAAACACAGGAAACTCAGAGAAAGCCATGTCGCACAAACACACAAAACGCTTTTCTCTATCTCAGTCACCACTTCGTAATGTTTTCTTGGAGGCAGACAACCATGTGCTGTAGTAAACCTCTGAAATAAAGACAGTACAAAATTGAGCAACCAGAGAGAAATTGACAACACCCTCCGCCATGGGTACAAGAGTCAGTAGTTGTCGTAGTCCGGAAAGTAATACTAAACACACAAGTGATGGTATCTGGTGGAGAAGAGCAAGTGGGCACTAAAATACAAAGACTTTTGGCGTGGGCTTATCTAGTTCGCTCCAACTCTGAAGCAATCCGTTTGATCTCACTACTACATAATAAAGATTACGAGTTTTTCCAGCTACGACAACAGTCGCGAGAAAGCGATCCGCCACGGCAGCGTCTATCCAGCCCCAGGAATGCACCGGGGCATCATGCATGAACATGGATAGCCGCTGTCAACATCGTATGTACGTAGGTAGCATCTTTTTCAGGCGGGACTTCCGAAACTGTGCAGTTTGTACGTTGATTTTTACTAGTGCCGGACATTGTTATCTCTGCGCTACATACCTATTAAATTGTAGATGACGGCAATGATCGCTGCTTATTTCTCTTCTTTAAATTTGATTATAATGTTTTTAGGTATATTTAATTTGATTGATTTTTTTTTTTTTAAATTTTTTTTTTAAATAATAAAATAAAATCACGATATTATTATTTTCATATTAGAATGTAGAAATGTTAATTGAATTTAACCTTTTACTATATAAGTCTAATTATAATAGTTTTAACTTTTTTATTATAATTAATGTTTAATATATTATTATTATAAAAAAATATAATTTATTATATATAATACATAAATATTCAAATATGTTATATCTTAAACATTTTATCTAGAATATTTTTTTAATCAAACATATTTGGATATTTATTTACATATAAAATCATTTTTACTTGTTAAATGAGTAGTAAGATGATGATATTTAATTGATTTTTAATTTATTTTGAATGGTAGAAGATTATAATAGTTTTATTAATATTGTTGATATCATTCATTTATGGACTTGGCACATGCTTTTATTTCTTATTTTCTACCCCCAATGCACCATAAAATATGGAACTAATGATACCTTTTGAAGATTAATCTTTTGATCCTTGTTCATCTGATTATCAAACATCTTTTACATATTTTTTTCCAAAAGATTAAAGTATTTAATGTACATCATTAGATTTTAATTATAGATTATAGAGGTATTTATAATTTAAAAATACATTTACATTGGTAAGAACTAAAAATAATGTAGAATATATTGTGTAGATATATGTATAATAGAATAAAGGTACTATCTATGCTTTATGTGATATAAAAATAATTCTTTTAAATTTATTTATTTCATTTTTTTTTTTAAATAAAAGGGGTAAAAACTTTATTGAACCTCAGAAAAGAGCATTACATCAAAGCACAGGGCTAAAGCCCAAAGGAACCAGAAAGAACAGACAAGACAAACCAAGAGACATAATCAACTAGCACCATCTCCATCCTCAGCAAGAACCCTCTCCAAATCCAAACAAAGCTCATGGGGGACCTGTCCCCATTCTTCAATCTTCCATCCATCCAAATGCTCAGAAGCCCATTTGGCAAGACAATCAACAGTCCTATTCCACTCCCTACGAATATGGACAAAAGACACCATCTCCATCAAAGTGCCAATCTGCAAAATCTGATGCACCAACACCGCCAGCTGCCAGCTAACATCAGACACCTTCTGTTCGTTAAGCAAATTAATTAGAACTTGAGAGTCTAATTCACAAATAACCCGACGCCACCCCAAAGCGTAGGCCCTTTCCAAAGTGTAAAGGATCGCTAATCCTTCCATAAGGTTGATAGTCTGCAAACCTTTATGGATAGAAAAGAGGAAAACCACCGAACCAGAAGAGTCCCTTCCAACCCCACCAACTCCTGCAGGTCCAGGATTTCCCCTGGAAGAGCCATCAGTATTAACCTTCAAAGTGCCATCCTGAAGGGGCTGCCAGTTCCCCAATCTGTGAACGCACTGCCTCACATGCCTTCCTCTCTTACAACAAGCAGAGGATGAGGATAACCCGTGGATTCCTAGTCTAGTCACCATCTCCGCATCCCTTTTCTCTAACGGAAAAACCACCTTGCCCTTGGCCTTAATCGTCTCATGAATCATACCAAGGATTCTGAACCACAACTGCTGAACACACAAGTTTTCTCCTCTGAAAATCCTCCTATTCCTTTCCAGCCACACTTGCCATACTAGGAAAATAGGCCCAACATGCCAAGCATCCTGTAAAAAGGGAGCTAACGAGGGAGGTCTTCCCAAGCTTATCCAAAAATCCACCAAGGAAGAGGCATGAACACAGGGGCTATTCCAAACTCCCCACCAAAAATGCCAGAGCTGCAAAGTAAAAGGACACCGAAAAAATAAATGAGAAGAATCATCCTCACCTCCCCCACAAAGAGCACACCTAGAGGGGCCCTGAAACCCACGCTTCTGAATATTATCCCAAGTCAGACACCTGTTCCAAGCCAAAGTCCAAATGAAGCAATTACACTTCGGCCAAGAAAACTTATTCCACACCTTCTTCCACCAAGGAACTTCCACCCCCTCGATCCTTTGAGAGAGCAGCCTCAGGTAACCAGAAGCAACAGTATAAGTACCCTTCGGGTTAGGAGACCACGAAAGAACATCCTTGTCCATAAGGGAATTGCACTGTCTGCTAGAAAGAATATTTTGAAGCACCGCACACTCTTCTTCCATACCCACCACGGGCCACTCATTGGGGCTCTTCCACCTAGCTCTCCTAAGCTGCCCATGAAAAGAAAACAACTTAAAGTCGCTTACCCTTGACCAGCCAGCATCACAGAATCTCTAACACAAGGTCGACAGATTAGGGAACTGAGAGATAATAGGGGGGTAGCCATCCCAGGAATCGTACCAAAATTGAACCTCCGTCCCCCGTTTGCATATCCAAAATAAGCCATCCTTGACAAGTGCAGCTCCTTTCTTGAGAGTAGTCCAAACTGTCGAGCCCTTTCCCACCAAAGGGTAACGAGGGAGATCTTGCCTAGGGATATCTTGGAAATACTTATGGGATATAATCTTGGCCCAAATCCGATCCTGCTCAGTGCACCACCTCCAATAAAGTTTAGTTGCCAAAGCCGTACCAGCCAGCGAGGACTGCCTTAGCCCCAAACCACCATACTGCTTAGGGCAGCACACAGTATCCCATTTAACAAGACTCCATTTGGAAGACAACAAGCTACCGGCTCATAAGAACTATCTTGCAAGAGAGTCTAGCTCCCTCACAAAACCCACCGGGGCCACTTGTATCATACACCGATAGATGGGGAGAGCCTGAACCACAGATTTAAGTAGTTGAACATGACCCGCAAATGACAACCAAGAGTTGGTCCAATGAGTAACTTTTGCACGAAACTTATCCAGGATAGGCTGCCACGAATCTCTTGGCAGCCTACCCACAGAGATAGGGATCCTAAGGTAAGTCAAAGGCAAAGCCCTGATTTTAAACCGGAGAGTATGAGCAATTCTCCTTTGAATGAGATCCGGAGTGTTGAAGAAGAAGATGGAAGACTTATCTTCATTGATTAATTGCCCCGAAGCCACAAGATAAATATCCAGAACCTTGCGAAGATTCACAACTTCCCAAATAGTGGCCATCCCCATCAAAGTTGTATCATCCACAAACTGCAAATGAGTCTGCGAGGGTAAATCACCTCCCCAGGGCCACCCCTGAATGAGGCCCAACTCCACATGTCTTCTCAATAAGTGGCCCAAACCTTCAACAAGTAGAAGAAACAAGTAAGGAGATAGAGGATCCCCTTGCCTCAATCCCCAAGAAGCACCAAGAAGCTCAGACTGTTCCCCATTAATTAAAACAGAGAAAGAGACTGACGTGACACAACTCATAACCCATTGAATCCATTCTTCGCCAAAACCAAAAGCGCCTAGAACCTTCTGGAGGTATATTTAATTTGATTGATTTCTTTTTAAAAATGTTTTTTTTAAATAATAAAATAAAATCACGATATTATTATTTTCATATTAGAATGTAGAAATATTAATTGAATTTAACCTTTTACTATATAAGTCTAATTATAATAGTTTTAACCTTTTTCTATTATAATTAATGTTTAATATATTATTATTATAAAAAATATAATACATGGATAATACATATGATAATTATATAATACATGGATAATACATATGATAATTATGTATTGCATTATATTTATATATTAATTTAATTTGTATTATATAAAAAATATTATGTATTTTATGTTCTAGTGCATAATTAGTTCTTAGGTAAATGTTAAAACTAAGATATTTATTTTTAGAAAAAAAATATGTAAAAGAGGTTTGATATTTTTCATTGTCTAACCTTATATGTACTCTAATGTAATAAAATAACTAAGATATCCTATTTATCAAGAAATAGGTTATAGAGGTATGTGCATAATTTTAAATATCTATCAATTGTATTTATTTCATAGATAGTACCCTTATTCTATTATACATATACCCTTATAATCTAAAACATTATACATATACCTACATTAAAGAACAAATATATATTTCATTTCTAGTATTTTCTTATATCACCTTTTAAATACATAATAATAGTTCTTTAAATCCATAATCTAGTACAATTCTAGTTTATAATTATTGTATGATACATTTTTTAAATTATGAAATTATACATAATAATTTTAGTCTAATAGTATAATGTGAGAATTAGTTTAAGTAGTCTAACATGGAATAACCTATTGTTGAAATAATACTCTAATAATGTGAGAATGTTGAATGTTATTATACTTAGGTTATTAGGCTTTGCTTGATGAGAATGTCTCACATTAGGCATTATTTCTACCATTCAAAATAGGTAGATTAAATAAATAAAAATAACTCTTTAAATAAAATAAAATAATTTAAAAAGTTAAAATTTATGTATTATATATAATAAATTATATTTTTTTATAATAATAATATATTAAACATTAATTATAATAGTAAAAGGTTAAAAATATTATAATTAGACTTATATAGTAAAAGGTTAAATTCAATTAACATTTCTACATTCTAATATGAAAATAATAATATGGTGATTTTATTTTATTATTTAAAAAAAAAACATTTAAAAAAAGAAATCAATCGATTTAAATATACCTAAAAACATTATAATGAAATTTAAAGAAGAGAAATAAGCATCGATCATTGTTGTCATCTACAATTTAATAGGTATTCAGCGCAAAGATAACAATGTCCAACACTAGTAAAAAATCAACGTACAAACTGCACAGTTTGGGAAGTCCCGCCTGAAAAAGATGCTACGTACATATGATGTTGATAGCGGCTATCCATGTTCATGCATGATGCCCCATGCATTCCTGGGGCTAGATAGATTTGTTGTCGTATACTCCACGTGTGCGTGCACTATTGGAAGATAAACTGCCGACGTTGAATGTGAGATGCTTAGGTAATTGTATTGCGACTGGTCACTGGTTCGAGTCCTTATGCATATGTACTCTACGTCAGAGTTTTTTTGATATAGCTATCAGGATTCAATTCTGTAGTTTTTTTCTATAATTTTTTGAGTTAAACTTTGACTCGAAAAATTATACGGTTGAATTGTGATAGACGATAGTAATATCACAATTTGACACATTGTGGAAAAAATCCCTCCTACTTATTACCTATATATATGTTAGAAAGTATGTATCAAATATTTAATAATAATAAGTGTTAAAAATAAATGTTAAATAATTAATAAGTGTTAAATAATGGAATAAATAAACTTAGATAGATCTAGATTTTTTCTTTAAAGAAATTAGATATTATTTGATTTTGAAATATTTGCATGCATATTTAAAACATAACGAAATGCAAATGAAAAACAAAAGTTGCTTCAAATTGACAAAAAACACTTCAAATAGAAATAGAATGTTCTCGTCCAATTGGAAAATGAATATTTATCTAGCTATTACATGTTAAGTGAGATTTTGGAGGCTTTCATCCAATATTTTGGAAGCTTTAACCACTGATTTACTATTAAACAATTGATTTACCATTAAATGATAGTTGAAACTTGTTTTTTGACAGGCATGAGACTTGTTTCAAGCTCAAATCTCGCAATATATGTAGCCTATCAGCTAATTAATCAAAAGGGTCCTTTGAAAGTAACATGCTTTTGAAGGACTAAAAGTGGGTGGGGAAGTAGAGAGTTGGGGCTTTTGTCTCTTTATTTTAGGTAGGGGTGCTTTAGGTAGTATATACTATGTTCTTGGTGTGTTTATGTTTGCCATTTCCTGGGTGATGGATTTGTTTAGAGCATGGTATTTTTTTATTTTCTATTGTTTTTAATTGTGTTATAAGTTTGATGGTTTTGGTATTTGGGGTATATTTTTAGGAGTTTATATTTGGTCATTGTGTTTGTGTGCAAATATGAATTTAATTCAATGTTCGTGGTTTAGATGTGTAATGCCCATATTTTACACTAGGGCAAAAATGCTACTAATTTTTTTTTTTGAAATAACTATGTAGAATCCGACAAAAGTTAACCATGTGCATGCAATGCATATCACATGATGGTGTATGGTTTTCATCATTGATGACACATTTTCTAGAAGCAGGGTAAGGGAAGGAGAATAAATTCAGGTGTGTGGAGCCCATCACATGCACCCTCAACTCTGCACAGGACAGGCTCAAAAACCTAGGTCAGAAAAGGTTTCATTGGGTGTCCTACTGACCGAGATAAGGCCATGAAGGCCTATTTACAATTAGCTACTTGTTGCAATGTTAGGGTTTCCAACATTGGCGGTTTAAGGATAAACACCGCATCTAATATTTTAAAGTAACCTTGGTACATACTTACTTACACTTCACCATTGAAAAATTACAAGCATAGTACTATTTTCACTCGCATTTTTATTTTATTTTATTTTGTTTTGTGTTATTGGGTTTACTTAGTTATACAAGTTTATGAGGTTGGTGTACACAATACTCCTTGGACATGAACGCCAAAATCATCACGGAGCTAGTGCCAACCCTAAACCTCGATCTCAGTCCTCAACATACTTCTACTTATTAGTAGATAGAGGCTAAGATTAGTATTATTCTAATATATCATTTGGAATAGAATTATCTTTGTTAAAAGTAATAATGCGTCAATACTATTCACGACAGTAGCAGTATTAGTGTGGTACACAACGTTATACATTTTCCAATGTGAGGCAATTAGAAGAATTAAATTTGGAAATAACCATGGTAATAATATTACCAACGCTATAACTCTATAAGAGTTTTAAACACAATCCCATTATTAGGAGTAAGTAGAAAATATGTGTGACAACAATTATAAAAGTAAGAGAAGGTAGTGTTATTACTATTAGTTTACCAATATCAATACTTTTGACTATTTTAGTTATGACATAACCCACACTTAATATCGACTTAATATAAGTTATCTATATTAATATTTAGATTTCATTATCAACTATATTATTATTACCTAACGTTAGTTTAATGCTAGTATTAATGTATGTAATAATATTCATATTAGTATTTCAATGGACACTTAATATTAATAGCACATGTATATATATATTTATACTAGTTGATATTGTAACTTTCAATGATTGCCCATTAGATTCGCCTTATTTAATAAAGTTCCCTATTGCTATTCTAGAGGGACATGGATAGTATTCTAGAATCCACCTTTCTTATTTCCAGGTTTATTGTAATATCGAACTGCTTGAGAGAAATTTTTCCAACACAATATTAATAACCTGAATTTTATTCCGATTAATCCTATGATATATTAACATTTATATGGACATTGCTGCCTTTTAAAATTACAAGCATTTATATTACTAATGTGTGACTTGTTTACATATATATTTTTTTAACATATTGTCAATCACAAAAGGCATCTATTCTGACGCCTCAAGCACTTGTCATAGTGCACATATATCAATGTTTCCGTCGATAATCTATTACAAGATTATTATAAAGTCGATTTGCACCAGAAGCTTATAAAAAAAAATGAAGTGTTAGAAGCTCTCTCTATTTTATGTCGCTGGATACACGGATCCATTCCCTCCTGCTGCGCTGACATTGCTAACAGATCCATTCCCTCCTACCGCGCTGACATTGCTAAGACGGGGACCCTATGTTGGGTCCGCCCTAACCAAATGTTGGCTCTCGGCAGTCGCTAAGCATTTGCTATCGTGATACTTTACCTATGAGAAACTTGTGAAGCAGACAGGCTAGAGGCGTGTGGTTATCAAGGCACATCGAACTACAGATTCCAAGCCTTCCCTCCTGTCACCTCATGGCTGCAACGCATCGAAGGTGGAAAACGTGAGCCCCAAGGTTGGTACGACAACACTCTTTCAACACTGGCAAGGAGTCATTCACTTCATAACCAAAATTTGGAAGTTACTCCCATAGCCCTCCTTTTCACTATTAGCGGCGACCAGTTTATCGGCCAACTATCTACTCGACAGATACTAATGAGTATCATAATTATCGACCTAGTCCATGAGGTAGTAGGGGTTCGATTGGAAACTAGTGATGATTTCCTGACAGCAATATGCATAGGGACGACATTATCTACATCACTCTCTTTAGACGCAAATATTCTCAACTGCCAATGCTAAACATGAAGAAATTGCACCACAGACTCAACATTTTTACCTTCTGGCTACGACCACTAATCACGCACTCAGTAGCATGCTGGTCATCCAATATTCCATCTTTAATGGTGTATGCGGAGAGTTGCCAACTAAATGCGTCGATTCGAGGAAACTGACAGATTACACAGCTAGGGTCTACTCGAATGCCACTTTCAATTTACTTGGAGAGCACGTCGACTCTCCCTACTCACTCATTTCCTCGCACCTATTTAGGTGCCCAGAAGGGTCATTGATTCGATAATTCTCTTGAGACATTGTGAGTTCCTGTGCAGTTTTCAGGATAACCATGCTGAGGGCCACAACAAAGGTTGCAAAATCTATATTAGCCAAGATATAGTTTCTTACAAACTGTACAGGTATTGCCCCAACTCTCTTATTTATTTATTTCGTTATTTCCTTCCTCTCTTCAAATCTGAGCTCAAATCTACAGATAGCTTGAATAATTTCATGTAATGCAGGTTGAGGATCACAGACTCCCCTATCACCAAACAAGGATTTAGAATGGGGCTGCGATGGACCGATTGGAAGTCAATACTCGGCCTTCCACAAGGAGTATTCAAAGGAATCTTACCTTTCTTTTAGTCTGTGCATGCCCAAGGTAGACGTACTAAATCAATGGGTGCTAAAGATTAGACGATGTACATTCTCATATTGTTAAGAGGAGGAAATGGGAGTCAAAACACTACCGTGAAAAAGGGTATAGACACCGATAAATATACACTTATATTTAGATTAGGTATACTGTATCTTCATATTCTCAGTGACATGATTACACATCAAAATACTCTACACAATGCTAAGACCTTATATAAAGCACCTGAATGAATTTGTCCACTTATACTAGGAACAGTCTTACGTTTTAGTCTCTTTATTGTTCTAGATCTCTTGACCTATCCGTAAAAGTAGATATATGTTTCCTTATCTTTCTCGCAGACAGTCCCAAAGGTTTTCAAGGTAATAAAACGTTGCACAGATTTCACATTATTGAATTTAAGCCTAAGAAGTAATGTCTTCAACCTTTTCATTTTTATTTATTTATTTTATTTTTTTCCAGTTATTTAAGCATTCTCTACTTATATATGAGTAACTACCTCTAGGTATATTCTTGAAATAGATCCTTCTTAATTTCCTTATGGCTTAAGCAACATAGATAATCTTTTAAAAATCAAAGTAACAAATAAACAACTGTTACTAACAGAATGCCTATTTAACTAACTCAATACATTTCAAGCATATTTTATTCTCCTTACACTTGGTAAACTTAGGAGGGGGCAATGCAAAACATTGTGCCTCTCTATATTACATATGAACAAAGATAGACTATTTTCTTCTAAACTATCTGTTCTTTTCTTTTCTTTTGTTTTACAGTAGTAAGATAACCCCTGTTTTTTTCTTTTTCTTTTTTTTTTTAAACTATCTATTTTTTTTAAGCTAGTGTAAGCTCATACAATTTTCAGGATAATCGTTCATAATTTTTGAGCTAGGTATAAGGCAGATACAACTATTTCATTTCATCAAAATAAATAGAAACATCATAACTTTACTCAGAAGGAATACATGTGGTATTTACAATGATGGAGTCTATTTGCACTTGAGTAACATACATGGCACTTTTTTAATAGAATGATGTTTCCCTTTACGAATACAACTATGCATGTTTGAACACAACTAACAAGAACTTCAAGGACATCATGGCATTGATATTATTTCCAACACATGCTCCACCCAACAACAGTCAGGATGCACCTTAAATCTGCAAGCTCTTCCAACAGTATCACCTACACATGAAACACACTCAAGAAACAACTTTCTTTATGGCCATTGGTGTGCTCACCTCCCAACCATAGGTTTGCTCACAAACCACCCCCGAGCTAGGAGGCAACCGAGGGAACCAGGTACAAACAAAACCAAGCAAAACATTGTTTTACACACACAAGATTGTTTTCACACCCAACCAAGGGATTTTTCACATAACTTTAGGATTCCATCAAGAATCCAATGTGGGGGATAGAGAGTGGACTACACACTCCATATGGGGACTCACAGTAATAACAACAAGAATAATTCATATCATACTTCCATCATTTCACATACAACCCTTCCTTAATATCTTCACTTTCTCCAACACCCGTACCACCAAAACCATTACTACCATTTCACATTTACATCTGGGTACTCATACCCTTTTTGAGCCTCTCCTCTTAAGGAGGGATTATACTTCCCCATGAAGGTTCCTACTCCATACCATCCCCAACGAGGGATGCTCTTCCCAAATTTTGGGTGAGCCTATCCCTATACACCCTTTTTCCCATAACACATAATACATCAAAAACACAAGAAGATGTGCTCCAAAAGCGTTTTGAAATAAACACACAAATCAAACACAATAGATAAAATTTCAAACACATCTTTTCACCTACACATATAATCTTTCAAATACAAGCATGAAGAAGTAGAAAGAAAAAGTGGTGAATCTACCTTAAAACCAAGCTCAAGGAAGGATGGGTTGAGGATCCACCCAACTCCTCTTCTTCCAAGCTTTTTCTTCAAACTCCTCACTCCCCCAAAATTCAACCAAAATCAAGAATGCCAAAGAATCCCCTAACCCTTGTTTTGAGTTTGTTTTATAGGAACTCAAGTATGAACTCCTTTGAATAGGGAGTTGGCATTTGTCAACCTCCCATTCACTCTCTTAGGCACACTCACCCATGTGTTCTCACACATGTGTGAGATCTTTGGAGCCTTCCAAGGCAATTTGGAGAAGTGGGAATGAAAAAGACTAGTCCCTGTCCCACTCCCCAAGATCTTAATTTCGTCAAAGCTCTTAAAGGCCTCAAAAAGAGTGTCCAATCTTGAGACTGGCCCAAGATTTTGAGCTAAAAAGGCACCTAACCCATAGGTACCTGCCCTAGGGACCTCAAACCCATAAAAACACTTAAAAAATATCACTTTTCAATCCCCAAAAAAAATGTGCCCAAAAATTCAAATCCGAGTTTGTCCACTTGGATGGACATCTCATCTCCTAGATGGATTAACATGACAATCAAAATAAATTTACAAAAATTTAGAAATAACAACACGAATAAAATACATTACAAAATGGAACTATAGTCCCTCCATATGGACTTTAGCTCGGTCTCACTGGTTAAATTACTTAGGGTTCCCAAGGTTGCCTCCAATTTCCATTGGCCATGGAAAATGTACCTGCACACTTGATTCACACGTTAATTCATCGAAGCAAATCATATTCATATAATAATCAAACAATTTGAATCACAATTGCATTCACACAATTTTCATAATTCGCATAGCATAAAGATCTCATAACATAATTTAAAAATCATTAGCCACCTATCTTATCCCATTTTCATTAGCCTTATTTTTCATACTTATCTAATTGCAACATGATTGGTTCACACCACTTGTTTCGTTCAATCATTATTAAATTTTTAGATTCAAATTAAACAACTCAATAACCAACATAAAATTAGATCAATTCATCATAGTTAGCTAACATGTAGAATAATCAAAATCAAATCATCATATGAACTTAAACTTTTAAATATCATGTCATCAATGGTATCAATGGGCATAGACAATAACCAAATGCAAAATAATCTAGGTACTAGATGTAATATATGGGTGGGCCTCATAAGATGTTATATGTTAGGTCTTGGATTTAGATATATTGTTGTAGTTTCTTTTTTAAATGATTTGTTAGAGTTGTTTTAAGTAAATTAATGTGATTTGTGAAGATTTATTTTGTTTAAGAGGGGTTAAATTATTGTATAATGTTTTTAAAGTTTATATTATTAGTGTTAAGAATATTTTTTTGATATAATTATGTTTGATTTTTTCATCTATTCTTAAACACAAGTTCTATTTTGTGAGAAACTCAAAGTAATCACATAATAATGTTTTTATAATTTATATTATTAATATTAAGAATGTTTTTTGATATAATTATGTTAGTTCTTTTTGTCTATTCTTAAAATTGAGGTCTATCTCGTGGGAAATTCAAAGTAAACACAAAATTAAATCCATGAAACATGCTACAATATAAGATAATGGCTAAAATATTAAATTTGTTTAGGCTAGAACTAAAAGTAACAATAGATTTAGCAATCCAAGGTGGAAGGCCCAACCACCATTTCCCTCAAGCTAATTAATGTAGAAGAATTGAGCTTTATACTAAATGACAACAAGAGTAACATCTAAGTAGACAACATTGATTTTCACTGCTTGAAATATGAGAACATCTATGAGATTATTCCAAATGGATTGTCTTGCCTAATACTTATGGGAGGCAATGGAAAGGCCCCTTAAATTTCATGATTGCATGTGACACTTCATTGGGTTTACACCTCGAATTTTGATTTACAATTACTTTTAAATTTTATGTTAAAAACATGTTTTTGACATTAGTGGATGATTATATGTCATTTGATATTTGATGAAATAATAATGCAATGCAAAATGTGTTTCAATTTTAATGATTATATTATTGTTTAATCAATATTTTGATGTCGTGACTAATAACATACTATGTTATTGGCTTTCTAAGTTGAATTTAGGATTAGATACTTACTAGAGAAAGGAGTATAGACATGGGAAAATAGACATGGGAAAATAAATGGATTAATGCCAATTGAGTTGAACACACACACTCACGTAGGTCTATGTATCAAGTTTGGGTAAGTAACCCCAGTTTTGTCATTGAGTAGTTGTAAGGTTAGGTCAAATCTTATGGTCGTTGGCCTAGTCTTTCACATTTAAATGGTGCTATGTTATTTCAACATCATCTTTATGATTCATCAATATATATAAAGTTTATTTGATTTTTGTATAAATATAATATATATAAATATATATGAAATATGAATAGATATATAATTATATATATATATATATATATATGATATTTTGTTGGCGTAAATTCCAATGGTCTATGGAAATAGCCGTGGATTTTTGGAGGTAGTTAGACATGCTAATGAATGCATGTAAAGGAGAGTAAAGAAGTTTAAACTGTTCCAACTTCCACGTGGGGCTAAAGCTTCCAATGTAGGCTATATTCTTGCCATAGAATAATTCTATCAATGCCTATGATGAGGCATAGTAGAGGCTAGACATTAAGATTTAGTTTAAAGTTTTAGTGGTGAAAGAGTGCAGATTAGCATCACTTATATAGGCATGTTCTTCTTTGTTTTAAACTTGTTATTTCCTTCCATTCAAAGTAGCAAGAAATAATATTTGTTAAGAGATAGTATCATGTTAAAATAAAGAAGCTAGGAACTCATAGTTAATTTCATGCTAGAGGTTGTTGTGCATGTTAAAGAAAAGAGTTTATTATTATTGTCTTAGATAATGAGAATACATACATTTAGAAAAAGAAAACAACATATTAAAGTCTATATTATCAATTTTGGAAACAAGAGTGAAAGGGATCTACATTTATGTAATCTTTATATAGATTATTATATATGAATTCATAAAGGAAAACATAGTTCAAATGCTAGAGAAATGGCAAGACTGATTAAGTATTTCCTTAAAAGAGTCAACTAAGACTAAATAGTGTATTATGTTGTTTATTTGATGAAAGTTTGGCGTTGAGCATGATATTAACTTGCTTGAATCTTGATGATATTACAAATTGTGTACCCTATTATTTCTTATGATATTTTGTGAACCCAAAACCATATGCCTTGATATTGGAGATTTGAAACTTGGGTAAGAGGGAGTAATCCTCTATTTAGTTTATATATTACTATTATTTCATTTTGTGATTGTTGTAATGATAGTACTTTCTATATGACCATGTGTATGTCTTGATGATGGCATAGTGTCATCAATATTTTCCAAAGAAGCCTAAGAATAGGTGAGAAGGTAAACCTTATGGTTCATGTTATGACTTGAATTAGAGGCAATAATGTAGGTCCCCTAAATGTTACAGAATCATAACAAGGAAATTCAATGTCTAAGTTATTTTACCAAACTAGTCATATTACCAATCTTAGTGAGTAATCACTTATATATATGAATCTATTGAAAGATTGAACCATTTGGTCTACTGTTGTTTTTATCCATAGTAGACAAGACTACAATGTTTACCAAGAAAGGCTAAAACCTAATGAAAATTATATTCTTAATGGGGAACTAACCATTATTGTGGGGGATTTTGAATACGTAATCTTTATACTATATTATAACCAGGAAGGTCAAGATGATATCCTTATGTGTCAAGATTTGCTTAAAGTTTATTTCTCAAGAGTAAATATTCTCAAGGGTTATGGTAAAGATTCGAACAAGTGGTAGTAGCCAAAACCAAGGTAGTTACGTGAAATTAACTTGGTTGTTCGAGTAAGAAATTACTAACAACCCATATGAGTTATTTAATTAGTCAATCTTCACATTTTGAGAAAGGATTCTATAATAAAACTAAAGATTGGGAATCCAAGACTATAATATGAAGAAGGAATCTTTTGTTTAAGATTAATACTTATTTATTATATGTGTTGAACATTTTGTTAGTACTTTTAGTTTGTGACCAAGGGAATCTATTCGATGATAGTAGGTCATTTGTATCAGCTATTTGTGCATAGAGTGGGAGAGAAGATACTTTCATGGTTAATGCTAAGGTCTTGAACAAGTGGTAGTCACCAAGTCCAAATAATTTATGAGAATGTAACTTGGGTGTTCAAGGTCGGAAAAGTATAACTAGTTAAGTCACTTACCAACTTAGTAAGTAACGACTTGAAAAAGTGGCAGTTGCCAACACCCATGTCGTGAATGTAACATGGGTGTTCAAAAGTCAAGAATACATAACCAATCTAGATGAATTATGACTTTAATGAAGACATCACTTTTTAAATGAAAATTTGTATGAAGAGTTAACCATTGGTCAAACAGTAAATTTGAACTAATACAAGGTCAAATAAGATTCTCCAACTCGAGTAGAGGTGGGTGAACAAACAACTCCATTCGTAAGTAGTGGTTGAATATATTTTAAATAATTTGGCCAAAGTGAGTGCAATAGTCTCTGCTTGTACTTCTTGGTTCATTGTGTTCCAAATTTGCATAACTAATCAAAGTTGTCATTCATAGTTGGAAGGTATCCATAGTTTTTTTATGGCATTGGTTAAGTAGGGCATAACACTCGAGCTCAAATGAAAATAATAGGGGGTTCTTAACTATACTCTTTGTTAAAGGGAAGGGCCACTTCTAGTTAGGAAGGTGTGTGGGGAACAACTGGTCTGTGGTTGGAGGTAAGGCACCTGGGTGATGCTCTCCCTCTTGCAGATGATGTTATGCCCCAATTGTGTAATTACTATTTACTATTACTATGTAGGGTAAAATGTGAATGTGATGTGAATTCAGTAGATGAATAAATTGTGTGTGCACTTTGTTATCACTGCCTTATGAATGAATGCCATCTCATTTAATGTTATATGAAGGAATGCATTTATGTGAATGAATGAATATTGTGTTGGTATTCTAACTTTGGAGATGTATTATGTATACTGCATATTTTGTGAACAATTGACTGATGTGTACATGTGTTAGTGTTTGCAGGTACATGTTCAATTCCTCTAGGCAGAGGGGAAGTACCACTCATGAGAAGGTCTTGGTCGAGTAAATAGTAATGTAACCTATCTGAGCTTACACACACCATAAATATAATGATTGAGTCAGGTTATTAAGTTGGATTTTGGTAAGTCATCCTTAGATGCTATGTTTGCATTAGTAAGAGTTTAGTTTACTAGGGATTTCATGCATGAATGATGTTTATCTATTTGAGCTTATGATTTCCTTCTTGTTACCATGTTCAAATTGATATATGGAGTTTACGAGATTTGTGTATGCATACACACATGCATGGAAATAATAGACTATACGCACCAAGGAACGCGTACATGAGGGTACATAGGTAGATGTACCTATGCACACTCATGCACGAGATGCTTATCTATATAGAACTATCCAATGGAACCAACGACATGCATATGTATACGTATGGACATATCGCTCGTACTCTCTTATTAAACATCATGGTAATTGTGTATTCATTTGTTGAGTGAATCGAATGTGTGTGTGTATATATATAATGTATATACATATATCCATATGGATATGTGTATCCATACACGTGTATGGTAGCAAATGGATATGCCCATGCAAATGTATCGATACATGTACACATACACATACATGTACATATAGCTGCATATATATATATATGAATACACAATTGATATGATAATATGACAATGTGATTGCTAAGTTGATATACTCTTTTTTATATAGATTATATTTACATTCTTTATTGCTTTATGGTAGTATAAATATATATATATGTTAACATATACATATATATGTATATACATATATATATACACACATAAGTATATATATATATACACATAAGTATATATATAGGTGTAGACGTCCAATTTGATCACCTCCATATGATCAAACGTGTCTCCTTATTCATCTGGTTCCCCATCCCCTCTGTCAATATTAATTAAACTAGTTGTTTAATTAATACCCTACATCTTGCACAAAGGTCCTAAAGTATTTAATTTAATACTTTACCCCTCTTCTTCCTCTAAATTAAATAAATATACCCTTTTATTTAATTTAGCCATATTCCCCTTTTGAATTAAAATTCATTTTTAATTCCTCTTTTCTCTCTCATAGTCACATCCTCCAACTTTTGCAAGTTGGTCCCTAATCCATTTTAATTACTTCATCTTCTTCTAATTAACTAGGGTTAGCATGTGCACACCCTTAATCATCATTAAGGTCACATCCTCCATAATTTCCCACTTGCTTCTAGTGAGTCATTAGTCCATCTAATTGAGTACTTGCACAACCTTAATCATTTGATTAGCCTAACCTAATCCTCATCCTATTTATGGCATATGTCCTTGAGTCAACCTTATTAAAGGATTTCTCCTTTTGGGCAAGGCACTCCACTTCCCCATGTGAATTTTTAATTCACATTTAATCCCCCAAGGCACCCAAAAGGAATTTTTAATTCCTTCACTTCTCCCACATGTCCTTCACTTATTCTTTATTCTTTTCCATCTCCCCATGAGAATATTTGAGGAATTTTTAATTCCTCACATGTCCTCTCACCCACATGGGGACAAGGACCTCCTTTACGAAGAGATCTTGTCCAATCCCAAGGTACTTTGTACCCCTCTCCATGTCATGTCCTCCTTCCACCTCATGTCCACTTCACCTTTTAGGGCTTCATCACATGCCACATGTCAAGATGTGAGGGCTTGTGAGTTCTCAAATCACCTTAGCCCTACATCTTGATGTTTGGTGGCTCAATCTTGACCCTCCATTTCCCCTAGGAACACTCAAAAATCCTATAAATACCCCCTCTTTTCTCCCATTTTAGGGAGATCATTTGTGCTAGCCAAACTCTTGCAGTTTTGTTTCTCAACCAACACTTAGCCATTTTTCATGATTCCAAGCATCATTTCCATCTTCACATCCTCTACTTGCCATCAGAGGAGCATACACATCCAAGATCGAAGGGCCAACCAAAGGATCGACTCAACGCAAGGTATAAGGTTCTATTTCGTTGCTTTGTCTTACATTGTTTCCAACTTAGGCTAATCTTGAGGTGTAGGTTGTTTTAGGTGTTTATTTGCACTCTTTCACTTGTTGCTTGCTTCCTAACGCTCACATTCGACCTATCACAATAGGTATATGTGGTGATTTCATCTAAACATCATTTACTTTGAAATCGACTATTTCAAACAATAAATGACAGCCGATTATAATGCTTAATACATTGGCTTTAAAGTTGATAATTTGTGTGACTTAACAACTGAAAATTTGAAGTGAATACAACTGTATTCATGGGTCGATTATTATGCCCTTTGCTGTCATTCTAAAATTTGCAAACTTCTTTATCATTTAAGTCGATATTGAAGAGGTCGACACCTTTATTCGTCTTGGACTTAGTCAAACAACAAAACCATGAATTATTGTGACTAATAAATAGTTGTTGCATAATCTAAACAATCGATGACTTTGTCTATTAAAATGAGTTTAAGAATCTATACTCAACATGGAATAAGTCGATGCAAATTGGGGTGGCAAGCTTTGGTTATTAACTATTTCTCTTGATATTAAAATCATGCTACCTTTGTGTTATGATTATCATAGAAGTTTGCAGTCAAATTCTATCACATGGAGAGTTGATTTATTCTCCAATTGTTTTCAATAAGTGGGTCGATCTATTAGTAATCAAGCTGAGTCTTTACTTACTTATTTGCCACCTTTCTAAGTTGTGTTTTAGGTGTTTCTTTGCATGTATGTTGCTTTCATTATCATGCCTAAACTATAGGCAGTATAGTTGCTTGCTTGATGTATAAATAGAAGCAAGGAGTTCATTATTTGGGATTCCTTATTCTCACTCTTTTATGCATTGTTTCTTATACAACTAATTTGCAAATCAGTGTACTTTATTATCAGTAATATTTTGTCCAATTAGTGAAAGAGTTTCTTGAGATTTAAAAGAGTTGTAGTTATCTTTTGAGAAGGAGCAATTTCCAACTTGAGAGTTAAGAAGTTGTGAGTCTTTGTTGAAAAGGGTTGATATTCTAAAGTTTTGTGACTACAGCTAGTCGAATTGGGAAGCTATTAAATAGGCATGAGAATATTATACTTTGATTATTCTATTTCCAAATCAGTTGTGTCTTGATTGAATGATCTACTCTTGTTGATACTTGCATTTAGTGAAAATTAATTTTTACTTTGAAAGAAAAGGAGAATATATTTACTTGTTGTGCATTTTTTGTAAGTACTCCATGATAGGAGAGACTTTTTGTCTTGGGTATTATTATACTATACATATGCATTCATGGGAAAGAGGTTATGGTTTCCATAGGTATTGTTATTATACTAATTATGATTAAACATAGACAAGCTTAGGGTATGCTCAATACTAGATAGTTATTTATGCTAGATGGCTAGTAGGTTACTCCTAGGAATGTTGTCTAGTGAAGAGAGGGAACTTGTACTTTTCTTATTGAGTTGTGTTACCTTAGGTTGTTTTTGAAAGTTAGGTTATCCTATGGAGTAGCTTGCTCGTGGAGAGAGATTTCCTAGGCATAGATATAATGGACTTAATTCAAAACGAGTTAGCCATAGTGTAGGTGAATGGTAGACCATCGCTCGATTATACTGAATGAGAAAACTTCAACGAAAGTAGGGGTGTCTGATGAATCCACTAGGAATAGTGTGTAAGCCAATACTCCACTGTCAATTCACTATGTCTACTTAAATGCATGAGGGTTACCTAGTATAGGTTATAAATCCTAGTCATGTTTTGATACAATACTAAGCTCGGAGTGGTATGTCATACAGGGTTACCCAACCAATACCTTCGTTGAAGGGTAGAGCCATCTATCATTGATAGATGTGCAGGGGACTGCATATGAGTCCATGGTTGGTGGAAAAGTGTTTGAGTGATGCTTCTCTTCCTCAGTAGGCGATAGAGGACCAAGGTTTTGAAAGACGGATTCTTGGACCATCAATATCTTATGTCATGAAGCTCGTTGGAGCTATGTACATGTAGTTTTGTACTTTCTTGGAATATTGTACTTAGAGAAGTATTGTAATGGAATGGAAATCCTTATTATATGTTGTATCTAGCATCTTTGTTCATATATTTTCAATAAAGAAAAGGATTTTTTTTTACAATGGCTTGTCACATAGTTTCTATTTACTTGCATAGTAAAACCTAGGAAAATTATTGCAATGAACATTTGGCATATTACATGTGGTATCAGAGCTATCAGGTTTAGCTCTGGAACCTATGAGCTCGTCATTCTTTTCATCCAACATTATCTAATGTTTTGAATTCTTGTGCCAGGATGGTGTGTCTTAGATTAACAACTCGAAAGTTAGTAATCAGAAATGAGCACTACTTGAAGGCCAAGAAGGAAAAATAAGCCATCGTGAGAACCATAGAGGGAACCAACTATGACAATGTCGTCTGATTGAGTGACATCGAGATATTTATTCACACGCTTTCTCAGATCAGTGATGTGAAGAGGAAGATGAATATGGAGGCTATGTACAACAACCTACCTTCCTTTTCACCAAAAAAGTCTGAGTCACTATCACTCTCTAGGGATATTCCCTTGGAAGGAAGTGTCAGCCCAACATTCATCTTTATGGACCCTAAAGTTCATCCATTGTCTAAAGTAATAGTAATTTCCTCAAGTAACGAGTCTGAGGGATATGTACCTCTAGACCAGCCAAATGTGAAATGGTCTCATGAACAAATGTCTACGAACGAGGTAGACAACATTGTTGATGAACACCATATTGGAACTAAACCTCGTAACTATGTATCGAATAATAAATTTGAAGGCTACTATCCATTTTGGGATAGATATGAACAATTAAGAGATGAACAAAAAGATAGAATTGAACAAAATTATCAGTTTGTAGGATATACTCCATTAAATTATGTGTCACAAAGTGAATCCGAGGGATACTCTCCACTCGACTTTTTGAATAGTCGCTCCATGTAATCAAAGGATATTGAAATCCTTATGAAATGAATAGAATTATTTATTTATCAAAAGTGTGTGCTTAATCTTATGTGGAATTATTTATGTATGAATGTCATTTTTAAATGCTTCCATAAGATAGTTGATAACATAATCTAGTCTAACATGGATAGAAACATTCAAGTAAAACTCAATCTTGTGAAGATGGTGAGGACACGTACCAATCCTAACGGTAGCCAAGAAGTTGGCCAAGGACCAACAGGAATTGAAGCTAGACTTGACCAAATTTTGGAAAGGTTAGATACCCTTGAGCAAGAAAAGGTGCAAGCTAGGGTTGAGAAAGAGGTTCCCATTAATGAGAGTGAAGGAGAAAACTCTTCTAATGGACATAATGGAACCCGTGATCATGAAAAAGAAAGATCACCAACATCATTCGAGGAAAGAAATAAGAAGCGTATTGCTTCTGAACTTTCTAAGGATATGAAGAAGATTGTTCCACCCAAGTTTGAGGGAAGATCCAATCAGGATGAAGCTGAGGCGTGGCTAGTTCAAATGGAAAAATATTATGAAATACAAAATTCTTTGAGACCACTAAAGCCACTTGGGGTGTGTACTAGTTAGCTGGAGAAGCTTCAACTTGGTGGATGAACAAAAATTTGGAAGTTAGTATCAATTCATGGAAGTTGACATGGGGGGAATTTGTTGAGATTTTTTGCAAGCAATGGTTACCCCAATTATACTATGACCAAAAACTCACGGATTTCTAGATTTTGAAGCAAGGAAATTTTTCGGTCAACAAATATTGGGAGAAGTTTACCCAACTTATGCATTATGTTCCTATATATCATAAGAATGAGCCCTTCTACATTAGAAAATTTATAATGGGACTTAACAACTAGATCAGAGGTGAAGTGGATATGCATGGTCCAACAACTATGGATCTTGTATATGAGAAGGTAGTTAAGTAGGAGTATAAGCTTAGAGCTACCTCTAGAAGGTAGGAAGATAGAGATCGTAGAAAGGATGTGGAAATTCCTGACAAGCCAACTCCAAAGAAGGTGGAGGTTGCACAAAATGTACCTAAACAAGGGGAAAAAGGAAACTACAATAGTGGAAAGGAGTCGAGAAGGGAGTAGAAGAGGAATGGTTCCAACCGAGGAAATACCAATAATACTGGTGGAAACGCTAGTGGATCTAAAGAACCTGCGAAGAGGTACCTTTTACATGATGTTATACTTGTGGGGGAGACCATTTTTGCTAGAGATTGTCCTAGTAAGCCTTCTGAAATTTCGCTACCAACTTAGTGAGCAATGTTCCAACAAAGGATACATGCAGCAGTAGATGATCACCAAGCATAGTATCAGGTAACTCACATTGAAACTCTGAGTATTTTTTTTGGTTTACCCATTTCAATTCTCATTGATATTGGTGCAATTGAGAATTTCATTTCACCTAGAGTAGCTAAACAATTATCTAGAAAGGGTGGACACATGGCAACGTCTTAGGATGTAGAGTATGCAAACTAGACAAGAGCAAAGGTGGAACAATCTTTGTTTGAGGCTAGGATAGAGCTACCTTGTTTCTCTATTGATCTAAACCTTTATGTCACACCTTTAGGTTCTTATGATGTTATCTTAGGTATGAATTGGTTGTGGAGACATAGGGCTAAGGTAGATTACCATGCGAAAACCATTGAGTTCCTAGATGATCTTGGAAACTAAATAAAATTCCAAGGGATGCCTAGAGAGGTGAAGATTCGTCAAATCTCAACAATGCAACTAGTGAGGGCTGAGAAGAAAGGGTGTAAGCTATTTTTTGTTAAGCTTGAAGAAAGTTTTGATAACTTGGATCCCCAAAGTTTCCAAGAGATGGAAGATAGTGATATAGATGACACTGGGATGTCTAACATGGAAATATATCCTATATATATTGAGAAATTTTTTGGATGTGTTTCCAGAGGAGTTACCTGGATTACCACCAAAGAGGATATTTGATTTCTCTATAGATATAATTCTAGGGTCTGAACCTATTTCCAAGGTACCCTACAGGATGACGACAATCGAGTTAATGGAGGTTAAGGCACAATTGGATGAATTATTGTCAAAAGGATTGATAAGACCAAGTGTTTCACCTTGGGGAGCATGAGTCGTTCTTGTGAAAAAGGAGGGTGGTACTTTGCGTTTGTGCATCGACTATCATATGCTTAACAAAGCCATAGTGAAGAATAAGTATCTATTACCATGCATTGATGATCTTTTTGATCAAATCAGAGGAGTTTCCATATTCTCGAAGATAGATTTGAGATATGGATATCACCAGTTAAGGATTAGAGATGAAGATATTTAATTTTAAGACTACATTTAGAACCAAATATGGAAACTATGAGTTCACAGTTTTACCTTTTGGGTTGACAAATGCACCTACCATATTCATGAATTTGATGAATGGTGTCCTTAGAGACTTCCTAGATAAATTTTTCTTGGTTTTTCTATATGACATCCTAATTTATTCTAAGGAAGAGGAAGATCGCTGTAGACATTTAGAGGTAGTATTGCAACATTTAAGAGAGCACAAGTTGTATGGTAAACTATCTAAGTGTACTTTCTTCCAAAGGAGAGTGCATTATCTAGGGTATGCAATCTTGGAAGACATAAAATTCGTAGATCCCGCTAAGATCAAGGTAGTACTTGAGTGGCTTGTACCCAAGAATGTGTCCGAGGTTAGAAGTTTTATGGTTCTAGCTGCGTACTATATAAAGTTTGTTGCGAACTTCTCCAAGATTGCTTTTCCAATTACCTCTTTGCAAAGAAAATGGAAGAAATTTGAGTGCACTAAGAAGTGCCAAGAATCCTTTGATCTACTTAAAGAGAAGTTGACCACTACGCCAATCTTGAAAGTACCAGATCCTGAGGGTAACTTTGTGGTTATCATAAATGCATGTGGGGAAGGGTTAGGAGGAGTGCCAGTGCAAGATGGGTGAGTAATTTCTTACGAATCTAGAAAGCTAAAACCTTATGAGCAAAATTATGCATCGTATGATTTAGAATTAGCAGTTGTGGTTCACACATTGCAAATGTGGAGGCACTACTTGTTAGGGAAACCCTTTGAATTGAAAATTGACCATAATGGGTTAAAGTGCCTTTTCACTCAACCTAATCTGAATGCAAGGCAAAGAAGATGGTAGGAGTTAATAGCTAACTATGATTTCAATATCAATTATATAAAAGGGAAAGAAAATTGAGTTGTCAAAGCCTTGAGTCAAAGACATCATATTGCTTCTAACGATTCAAACCGACTTTAAGGGACAAGTGTTGCAAAAGTGCAAAGAGGATGAGTACTACTTGCAATTCAAGCAAGCACTTGCTAATAATCCACAAGATTCTAGGTATGAGGGTTTTTATTTTGAACCTAATGGATTACTTAGATATAAGGGTAGGATGCATGTTACTGACATAATGGAGTTAAAAAACTTGGTATGGAAAGAAGTACATGAAGCACTATGCTTTGGACATCCTGGAGTGACCAAAATGATGGTGGATGTGAAGTTATTATATTTCTAGAAAGGGATGAAAAGAGATTCTGGTAATTTTGTGGCTAGGAGTCTGGAATGTCAAAGTGTGAAAGAAAAACATCATCATCCTGCAAGCTTGTTATATCCACATGACATACTAGAGAGGAAGTGGCAAGTCATAAGTATGGACTTTGTGCAAGAATTTCCTATGTATAGAAATAAGCACAATGCCATTCTTGTGGTAGATAAGCTTACCAAAGTTGCACATTTTATACCTGGGAATATAATCAATGGAGCACCTATCGTAGCTAGGAAGTTTGTGCAAGAAATTTTTAGGTTGCATGAGATTCCAAAGAAGATTATCTTGGATAGGGATGCACGAGTCACTTCTAGGTTTTGGAAAACCTTGTTTTCTACACTAGGGACTTAGTTGAATATTAGATAAACCTATCATCCAAAAACAGATGGAAAAATGGAAAGGGTGAATCAGGTATCGAAAGACCTAATAAGAATGTATTACATGGATCAATAGTACAAGTGGGAAGACTACTTTCCCTTAGTTGAATTTTCTTACAATAATTTTTATCATTATGTGATAAAGATGGTGCCTTTCGATGCGTTGTATGGTCAAAAGTGTCAAACTCCTATAAGTTGGGATAGACTGAGGATAGAGTGACTCTTGGGCCAGAGATGTTGGTTGAGATGGATGAGCAAGTTAAGATTGTAAAGCAAAGGTTGGTTGAAGCTAACGATTGTCAAAAAAGTTATGTCGATGCTAAGTGTTGTTGAGAGTAAAACCTCACAAAAGATCCATTAAAATTGGAAAATCTTCCAAGTTAGCCCTGCGTTATGTTGGACCATTTGAGATTCTCAAGGAAGTGAATTTGGTAGCCTATCGCATAGCATTACCACTAGCTCTTTTCATAATGCATAATGTCTTCCATGTGTCTTACCTTAAGAGGTATGTACTCGGTGATAATCATGTGATTGATTGGACTGCTTTATAGGTATAGGACCCCAAAGTGGTAACACTTGAACTTGTCAAGGTGCTCAAAATGTGTAAGCTTCACTTGTGTAATAGGGAGGATCTATAGTGCAAAGTCCAGTGGGATCAGTATCCAGAAGACTCAATCACTTGGGAAGATTATGTTGAGATTCATCAAAAGTTTCCTCTTGTTTTAGAAGCTTATGAAAATGCTTGAAAAATATGTTTTTTTTTTGTTTTATATTGCTACATAAAATCATCGGGGATGATGATTCACAAGGGGGGAAGTATGCTAGACCTCAATTGTGTAATTACTATTTACTATTACTATGTAGGGTAAAATGTGAATGTGATGTGAATTCAGTGGATGAATAAATTGTGTGCACTTTATTTTCACTACATTATGTTAGACGTACCTATGCACACTCATGCACGAGTTGCTTATGCACATAAAACTATTTGATGGAACCAATGGCATGCATATGTATACGTATAGACATATCGCTCATAGTCTCTTATTAAATACCATGGTAATTATGTATTAGTTTGATGAATGAATTGAATGTGTATATATATATAATGTATATACATATATCCATATGTATACATGTATCCATACACGTGTATGGTAGCAAATGGATATGCCCATGCAAATGTATCAATACATGTACACATACACATAAATGTATATGGCGGCATATATATATATATATATATATATATATATATATATATGAATACACAATTGATATGATAATGACATTGTGATTGCTAAGTCAATATACTCTTTTGAATATAGATTATATATACATGCTTTATTGCTTTATGGTAATATAAATATATATATGTATATATCTAACTCAATCATATATATATATAACTTAATTATACATATACATATATACATATACGTATATATATGTATAATTGAGTTATATATATTATATATACACACGCGGTGATTTCATCTAAACATCATTTACTTTGAAATTGACTATTTCAAACAATAAATGGAAGTTGATTATAATGCTTAATACGTTGGCTTTAAAGTCGATAATCTTGGGCGACTTCATAGCTAAAACTTTGAAGTGAATACAACTGTATTCATGGGCCGATTATTATGCCCTTTGCTATCATTCTTGTTGTGCCCTTGGCACACACGCCCCGTTCGGAATGGGGACCCTCTTTTCTTTTGCCTAGTCGGGTCATTTTTTTTGCCGCCTCATTTTGCATGCCCCCTTTTTTGGTGTCCCAGATGGTCAATGTTGCTTCAAAATCTCACCATAGGATGACTGTTCCTTCCCCTTTTAATTTTGTCATGTTTTGATGCCTTCTGAGGTCTCCCTGGCAGTTTGCTTCTGCCAGCGGCCCTGAACCCGATCGGGCCCGCCCCCTCGGGTTTCCCTATCGTGTATATTGTCCCTGATGGCGAATGGGCTTCGTCTTCCCAAACTTTGAGGGTCGGATCCATAATTGTGTCTTAAGTGTTGGCGGGAAATCTTGGCTGCCGTTGGGTGCCTCGGACCCGGACCTTCAGACTTTCGAGTCCGTAGTTCTGTGTAGGTTTCGTTGTCTCTAACGGCAGACCTCTGGCGACACTCCACCCTCTAGGCCCTGACTCTCCACCACCATCGACCCCTCCGCATTGAAATTTCCAAACAGTTGTCGCTGTGTGCCCTCCTGACTGCCGGACCCCGAGTCTCCCACCGTCGTCGGTGAATTCAAATTCACCAACTTCATTGCCTCGCCATACCTGCATTTAGTGAGGCCATTAATTGCGATCAGGGTATTAATAGAAGGTTCATTCCTATAATTTTTACTTGACAAAGCCACAGAGGGTGATCAGGGAACTTGTCGGAGGATCCCACTGTCTTCGAGACCTTCATGCTCATCACTCTTGCCATCATATCATTGATCGTAAGGGGATCCCACATCTCCCAACATTGAGTGTTTGAGGTAGGTCTTCCATTCACCCTCTTGAACATTATTTTTGTGATTTCTAGGGGCTAAAATGAATAGTAACCATCAAAACATGTGAAGGATAAAATATGGCACAATGAACAAAACCCATGTCCTTGAAAGATGAGAAAACCAACGTAGCATCCTCTTGACCAATTCAGAGCTTTATCTCTACGTGACCGTTCTTCGCAAGGGCATTCATGACCTTCGGGCCCAGACACTCCCCTTGCCGGTGGTGACTTAGCAGAATAGATGACCAACCAGCTTTTGGGTCTCTCAGGCCCGAGTATCCGGGATTCCACTCCCGTGATTACTCCCCTCATTCTCCATCGGCGAGACATTCAATCCTATGTTGAGGGCTCCCTCTCTCGGCATAACTTCACCTGGTCTGCAAGACCTCTCCTCGATTTAGAATCCTACGCTGAGGGCTCCCTCTGCGCTGCCCTGAGACCCATCATCTTCGGTAAGACATTATGCCTTTGCCAGGACATCATGATGATATCATTTTCTTTTGGCGAAGGCATGGCATCCTTTTGCCCCTCCGAGCTCCGGGTTCCTTTTGCCATTTGGAAAATTCTGTTGAACCTTGAATGACCTTGACCATCTCGGCATCTGCCCTCCAGAGCTCTGTCCCACGATCACCATTTCAAAAAAAGAAATCCTCCCTAGCCTTCCATCCGCCAGGCTTTAGCTTTCCCATTGCTGCGAACACAAGTTGAGAAATTCTGACGCCGGCGCCGGGCCCGGTTCGCACCTTGTCATTCAGCGGGACATTTGAGTGTCGGCGAGACTTCTCTCCGAGGAGGATTTTCACAACGACTGAAACTTCTGGTCACCGAGACAAAAGAAGACTCTCACCGAGATGCATAATCCGATTTACCCACTTCGCTATAGCTTTTAGATGTCGAGGAGACCCTATGCCAATCATACAATGTTTTACCAAGGGAACCCACTTATTCACATGTCAGTGGAACAACCCCATTATCATGCCGATAGGGTGACTTCATCATTCCATTTGGTGAAACCCCGAGCACCTTGCCAAGACTATATACCGAAACAAATAAGCTACACTGAGCAGTTATGCTTTGTTTATTCACTTTTGCCAAGAAAATTTGGCTTTCTTATCGACAAAGACCTCATCGTGATATCGGCGAGACAATGATGTCGGGGAAACCTCATGTAGAGTGCTCTTGTTTCACCAAAAACTACCCTGAGCTAGCCCTTTGTTCGCTAAGAAAAAAAGCAGATCTCACACCGAAAGCAATCGTTACCTGTCGGTAAGACCTGACCTTTTCGTTATGACCTCCTGCCGCAAACTCATGCTTGGCCAAAACGAAACTCGAATGTCATTCGACGGGACACAACAAACCTTACGTCGATAGAATCTGGCATAGTCTCACTGTAAGTATATTCAAAGGGGAATCCATGCATAAGGTTGGCGAGACCGAAGGTCTCTCACCAAGACCTTACAATGATAGCAATGACTCCCCCTAATATGCATCCCTTACATGCCAGTTGGCATGACAAAATGAAATCGCCACGACACAGCCCCGCCAACGAAACCTCTGCCAATAGGTGAATGCATAAGGCTTGTGATCATCGAGACATCAAAGGGAGTTATGCCAATAAAACCAGTGGCATGCAAATGTTAGAATAAAACAACATGGGTGTCGGGAAGATAGTTGTGGACCTATGCTGATATGGACCCAGACATGAAAATGCATAACTCAATTGATTCAATGGGGCAATATAGCAAACTATAGATGAAATATGCATATGGTAGAACCAGGTCATCCATGCTCAACGTCCATCTGACCTCCGGGCTTTGCCATCTGGGAGTCCTTTTTGCATTCGCTGTTTCGAGGGGAAAATCTCGCCCACCCCTCCGGGCTCCAGGCTCCACCCTTTTGACCGCCGCGGGACTGAAAATGAAATTGAATGACGGACCCTCGTGATAGTTCTAGTCTTGCTCTCGGCTGTCGGTGAGACATTCATCTCTTGCCAATACCTCAGCCCGCTGTGGAGACCTTATGCCGACCTGCCTTCCCTTGTGACAACCAACACTAACACCGGGGCTGGTTCGCCTCTTGGCGGTTGGCCAGACACAAGGTTGTCGGCGAGACCTTTCTTCGAGGTAGACGCTCACACGGATTGGAAGCTGAAACAAAGTGGTAGCTTCCCCCCCTGCCGGGCCCGACACTCCAGACTTCTGTTCGGTGATTGCTTTCCCAAATGATGAATGCACCTGGCCACCCTTTGATTTGCCAGACTCCAGACCCCGGAGTTCCGCCTCTGGAATTCTGCTTCTGATCTGTCGTTCCTTGACAGCTATCTCCTAATGGCTTTCTGACCTTGTACCTTCGAGTGCTCCTAAACTGATCTAAGTAGGCCCAATTCAAAATCTGAGCTCGACCCACATGCTTAATCTTGGTCTTCTTCATTGCAAAACTTTTAAATTATTGAAATTTGACCACAGAGAATCTGCAGGAGCCTTCCACCCTATTTGCCTTTCCAAAACAACATTCATGCCAGGGAAGTCTGGCCTTCCGGTCTCAGATTGTTCCAAAGCCCTCAACCCAGAGACCAGCAATAGCTGGAGACAAAGTATCATGTTATGCTTGATGGATTATTTGAAATCATTTTCATCTTGAGGATTAATGCTAACACAAATGTTTTTGTGATCAATTGCGCTCACTCCGCTTTTACTTGCAGAATATATGGAATCAGGTGCGGGACCTTCGAGAGTAGCCGTGAAAAAGGACAAGGGAAAGAAGTCAGGCAAGACCCCTTGAGGGAAAGAGGACAAGGACCAAATGAAATACCAATTCCAGGGTGAGCCACTCCACTCAAAGGTTACCATAGATTGGAAGGAGATCATAGATACCAATATCGACCATGTCAATATTGAAGAATTCACGCAAAGGGTTCGGGTCAATCCAACAACCAAGAATGCAAGGTTGATAAGGCAGAGTGGAATAGCAAAGGTGGCTGGCTTCCCTCCATCTCTTGTAGCCTCGGAGCTCGTCATGGCCTGTTGGCAGGTATATCAATCAGATACAAGAACAATTGTCGACCGAGATAGCAACGTTCTTGCCGACATGTCGGCTGAAGGAATTATAGAGACCTTCCATATCCCTACTTTTCAATAAATGGAAACGCCCACCATTGAAGAATGTCAGGCAGCATGGGATGATAATCCAACAGGGTGTAAAAGGTCAATAAATCAGCATTGGCTTAAGGAAAAGTGGGGTAGTGCTGTGAAGGTTCCTCACGAACTCTTCCGTAGTGACTTCCACGAAGATTACCATGACTTGGTCACGATGCTAAGTAGGGTGATGGGCCTCCCTACAACCGCCTTCTTTTAGGAATGGATGGTGTACTTCGTCAAGAAGATCCTTCGAGGGAATGATGATGTTACAACAAAGACCTCATTCGATTGGAGAGGTATAATTAGCAACTGCTTTCATAAGCAGTTCCTCAACGTGAAGAAAAGCTCCAAATTCTATATGACTTCATACCTCATGTAGTCCTTGGTGAACCAGAGGCAATACAATAGTTTATTTGTCGCACCTGATCAGGAGTAGGGTCAGAAACTTAAGGTCTATGACAGATACCCCCAGCTCTAGTAAAAAAATTCAAGGGGGAGTATTGCAGAGTGAATGACGCCTTCATCAGCCATATTGTTAGAATGATTGCCGATGATTTCATGAGGGTTTCTAATAGTGCTCGAGCATTATTTAAGCAATATGCCTTTCTCTTCATCCAGTACCCAAAGTTCACATACATTCGTGCCTAGGGCTTCACCGAAAGATCAAACAGGCTGGCTTGATACCCCAATGACCGAATTATCTTACTGGAGCTTTCTCGGCAGCTCCAACACATACAGGTGATTTTCAACAACAAACACATAGCAGGGATCTCTTATTCTATGACTCTCGGCCAGGGCATGTATAAGTTACAAACTTCCCAGTGTGCTGGTAACTCCAAGAAAGAACTAAAAGATTACCATTTCTACCTACACACTGCTTGCCCACAGATAGACCCACATGGTCACATAAGAAAGGCACTGGGGCCGGGATTCGCTCATCTCCACCACATTAAAGACTTTTGGGGAGATTGCCAAGATGATAAAGAAGTACGTGCAAGGCACTATATGTGAATGACTGCGTAGTTTGTAAGGAAGGTGCAGCCATTCGCCATACCATAATAGGTCGAGGAAGACAAGGCCACCATAATGCACCCCAGGTACCCTGTAGTCACCAATCTGCCAATACCAACAATAGACTGGGATGAGGAAGAGGTCGATGACCTCAACACCATAACCAAGCCAATCTTGGCCCGTACCAAGGAGTGGGTTGATGAATGAGTGGCCCAATTAAAACAAGGGGTGGTCCTAACGTCTGAAGGGCTCAAGGGTGAGCCAAATGCCACAGACGACGCTATCACCACCATTTCAATGGGCGGGACATTCAAGTCTTCCCCAATTACAAGGTCTAAGAAGAGGAAGGAGACGGAAACAAAGCAGTCTCCTGACTCCAAGGTTTATACAAGGAAGGATTCGGGGGGCTCAACCTCCAAAAGACTTAATAAAATAGGGGGTACGACGGAACAACTCTTGACACAAGAAGAAGTAAAAGGTACTAATCAAAGCAAGCCTGTCTTGGCTCTTCCTACCCCGACTATCACACCACCTACCTCCCTGGCTATGGTCACTGCTTCCCCACCAGCGGTGGACATCTCTGTCCATCTTGCCTCTTCACCCCCGACCTAGCCTATGATTGTATTTACTCTTCTTCCACCTTGGCAATGCGTCCTTCCTCTGCTGCCATGTCACCCACTACGTCACTCCCATTTCCTATAGTGGCTGCACCAATGCCTGCTCCCACCTTGCCTGAGGCCTTCTCGAAGCACATGCAGAATATCCCTTCCAAGCTCTCCCAAATCCTCATGGATCTAATGCTTCAGGCAGCCTTAGCTCAGGTCCTCGCCACTGCCCAACCTTCATAGCCTCCGATAGGGCTGCCTGCCATGGAAGCCACTATGCTAATTTCCAAGGAGTGGGAAGAGCGAGAACAAGAGGCCTCAAAGCCCTTTGAGGAGGAGGCTGATGAATATCACGAGCACCTGGAGTATGAACATCATATTATTGACAGGGTTGCCTACGAGGAGGAGGGAATTGGTTCCTCGGAGAGCGGGGATGAGGAAGAGAGCATTGGTGGCAAAGTAATCGTGCAAGCCTTTGACGATGATTTTGAAGAAGAACTGGCCCGACAGCCAAAGGACACCAAATCAGAGGTAGAAAGGCTGCTCCGTGAAGAAGAACAACAACAACAAGAAGACAAAATAGAGGGAGAAGCCCAAGCTATCAAGGGCCTTGAGATCGAGCAATTCAAAGAACATGCGTACAAGGTTAAACTAGTTGAAGGAAAGAGAAGGGAGGAAGTTGAAAAGAAAGAAAGTCCCCTACAACAGTTGTTGGCCAGGCCTCCTATTAAGCGCATTGTGTTCATCCAAGACTCCGATAAAGAAGAAGGAGATGCTACCGAGGAAAAAAAAAGTCCCCAGAAGATAAGAGAGAAGAAACCTTGGCCTTGACCAAGAGGGGTGAGGGTGATCATGATTCACCTAA
>VDFB02107449.1:0-22394 GCA_007258455.2 Sequoia sempervirens | reverse complement strand
AATATTTGACTCAATTTGAAAAATGCAGAAATTTGGAAGGGGGCAGCCAAAGGGTCACTATCATTTTAAAACATCAATAAGCACACGACAACCCACACACAACAACTCGAAAGGAAAGTTTTGAAACATCCATAGAGAGATGATGAATCGAAAGGAAAGTTCCTAAACAGTCACGGAGGGACGATGACCTGAAAGGAAAGTTCCAAAATGGCCAAGGAGGGATGGTGGCCTGAAAGGAAAGTACCCAAACAACCATGAAGGAACGACGACCCAAAAGGAAAGTTCCCAAACAACCACAGAGGGATGACAACTCGAAAGGAAAATTCCACAATGTCTAAACACATGGAAAATTTTATGCAAACCCCTTTAGGCACATGAAGACATTCATTTGATAGTCCCTAGATGACGAGAACTTGAAGTTTTCACCCATTCTGGAAATGCAGAGATTTGGAAGGGGGAAGCCAAAGGATTGTCGCCCTTTTAAAACAACAATGAGCATATGATGAACCACACATGGTGGCCTAAAAGGAAATTTATGAAATGACCATGGAGGGATGGTGATCCAAAAGGAAAGTTCCCAAACGGCCATGGAGGGACGGCGGCCTGAAAGGAAAGTTCCGACGGTGGCCTGAGAGGAAATTTCTGCAACTTCCCAAAACTTAATGAAACCTTGGAAGTTCACTTAGGCATCACAAAACATCCTAAATCCATAGGAAACTTGTCCCCAAAGTCAAAAAATGAAGGAAAAAGAGAATCAACCGATCAGGACCAAGTCAGCAAGAACAAGACAAAAGGGGGGAAAAGGAAGGGGAGACTTTGTTTCTCCCCAGATTTGAATGTCCCAAGTAAAATGAAGGTCCATGAGCAATGTTTATAGGCCAATTTCCATTAATGGCATGCATTGATTTCTTGGTATGATAGATCTGAGTCAGGTGAGATGGGGGAACCCATGCTCATTTGGATGCTTGGTCAAGGCTCAAACAGAGAAACTAAGTGCAAATCCCTCCATGCAGGCAGAAGGTTGGCATCAATCACCACTCAACGGAAAAACATGAGCAGCGACCTGTAGCTATGGGCCTACGAGGCTTGGAGGATGTCGGGGAAATAGGCGAAGGGAAACCCGTAGGGACATTTCCACGAAAGCAAAAGACTTAGTGAAATTTAGGTAGGTGAATCTGGTCAAGGGTAAATTGATCATTCTAAGGAATGTAGCCCACTTAGACTCTAGGAAAGGGGCACACAAACCGAGGCAAGAATGAGCCATCGAGAGCGAAAAAGAGGGGGTCCTTGCCTACGACAGGGCGTGTGTGCAAAACATGCACAACAATGCCATGTGTAGCTTGTATCACAGTATAGTGGGAGTTGTTGGTAGTGACGTGGATGCATCATTGGTGATGGTTATTTTCATGTGATTGGAGATATGATTTCTTGGTTTAGATTATGTTTGATATTATGTCATGGTTTACTCTTGATGCTAGCTAAGATTTTTGGCATGATATGGGTTCTATTGAGACTAGGATGTTTACATTGGTGCATGTGACCTCCTCAGAGGAGATGATTAGATCATGTTGTCATGATAGGTTCTTGATTCTGTAGTTGGAGCTTTGACATTGATCTTGGTAGTTTTCTTTGTATTGAGTACATTGATCATTTTCTTGATTATTTCATGATGGTGCTATGTTGCATTTGGATTTTGTCATGGATTGATTGGTTATAGGTGCTTGTGGATACTTAGAGATGTGGATGATGGTTGGAGTTCTTTTGTGATTAGAGACATTTGCTTGAGATGGTTACTCTTCAAAGATTTCAACAAGAAGACTGAGGAGCTTTCACCTGGATATGGTCATGAGTTTATGATGGACCGATACAAGAGATTGTTCTTGGAGTGAGTCATGATGACTTGGTTATCCTGGAGGAGCATTCTCATTCCCCACTCTTGGTCTACTCGACAACTTATTTTTGAGAGGTATTTTCCCATTATATCTTTCAGATGTGTTATGTTTCGTGCTTTTACTTTCATGGGATTGAGTTGATTCATGGTGATTGATTATGGAGACTCATTTGAGGATTATTTAGCATGAGTATATATGCTTTATCTTTCATACATATGGAACTTGAGCTATGTATAGTTAGTTCTGGATGATTCATTTTGAGGGATGTTATGGCATGGTTATCTCCTTGTGCATTTGAGTTTAAAATATCATTCTTTGATGAGGATTGTTAGGAGATGGGTTATGGGATGATTTATAGGTTTGGGGATGGTTACCTTGATTTTGATCTTCTTGATTAGAGAGGCTTACATCCATGTTGGCATTGTTACATTGATTGATATGTTGTACTTGATCTATGAGATTGAGTGTTATGGATGTTGTTGAGGATTTTTTTTTGGGGTTGTTAGGAGATCATACTTGACACAACAGTACACTTTTGAGGTGTTGGTAGGACATGTTATGGTTTAAATGTTTCTCTCTTCATGGTTCCTTCTTGGATGTTCATGGTTTGTGGAGGATGGTGGCAACATGTTGTGAGAAGTTATGCAACTCTTTGGGTTGTATGTGTGGATCATTGCTATTTTTCTTGGTACTTCATGATTTGATTTACTTATCAAACCTTTATGTATAGTGTTGATTGGTATACTTGATATGCTTTGACATTACCTATACAGTGGGGGTTCCTGGATATGTATGTTCTTCATTGATAGGTTTGATATAGGGAGCTTGATTGTAGTTTACAAGTTGCATATGTTCTTGGCATGAGTTTGTTGATGTATTGATGCCTTAGAGGTATGGATGGTTGGATGTATTAGTAGCATGTGCTATGTGGATTTCATTTCATCATGTGGGTTTTATAGCTAAAAAAAAAGCCTATAGAGCCTTTTTTGAAACCTTCTAATTTGATGCTTGTGCTCATGGATTGGTGCAGCACTTTCACGCTGGCATGTTCCTCTTTCTTTTCTCTTCCATAGATGGGCATTGGAGATGAGGGAGATTCTCTTGATATGGTGGTCACCTTTTTCTCTATTGCAAGTATCTTGATGGAGCATGAGAGGGTGATCCCACAATACTGGTTTACATTTTTTAGCCAAACTGGACATTGAAATAATTTTTTCTAACTAAATTTTCATTTTCGGGCACCTATAGCAGCTAAAACATGAGGAATTTGAAGATGATATAAACTAGTGATTTGTGAGATTTTGTCTATAGATTCTAAATATTATTTTTTCAAATTTTTGGAATCAAATTGCACTTTTTTTCCATCTCCTCTAAAATCCAGTTTTTTCAATAATAAAACAATTTTTTAAGGATTGATGTCATCAGATAAATATAAATTTTTTCCATGAAGGATAAAATTATATATTTTTTGAATTTAGATTTTGCACTATGATATCTAGGTGCTTCTGTAACCTGTTTCATAGCGTTTTATTGAATATATTTTCCTTAATCAAGTTTCAAAAAGTAAACCCAATTACAAGTTAGATCTCAGGCGCACTATATACAACCTAGCTTTTTGGTATTTAAATCTAAATTCATATTTTTGTTGGATCAAGGACTTACCATTCCTATTTTTCTTAATTTTTTGATAATCTTCTATTTTTCCACATGTAGAGCAAAGAGCTTTATTGAAAAAACTTATGTTTAATAAACTAAAAAACAAATACATAATAAAACCAAACATATTAAATTATATTCATTGGATGGTTTGTTCTGTAGGACTACCATCATCCAGCTTGGTTCTGTAGTCTCCTCCATTTTCATCCTCAACCCGGCTTTGAAGTGGAAAAATTCCAGGAGGTTTTGGTGCCAGAGGTGATAAGGTAGGAAAAGGGGGGTTGGGTGAACTATGTTGGAGTTTAACCCCTTCAAAAAAGGTTTCTTTGTGTTTTTTAAGCAGAATGGTAGATCTTGCATTTCTATCGGGTTCACTGAACTAGGGTTCAAGCTAACCCTCTTTTGGCTTGTTTAACCAAAAGTTCGCTCTTAACCCCAAAACCATTTTTTTTGCATGGGGTCATTTTTTGAAACTTTTCCTTCTTCACTCAAATTGTAAACCACTTTTGTGGGTTTACTTGAGAGCATGTTAGAGATTCATGTGGCTTCATGTATGGCTATGATGATGTATTTCATGTATTGATCCCTTATGCAATGTATACAACAAGTTGGTGAATGTTGAGATATGGTGTTGTACACCATTACATAAATTTATTTATTATAATATTGTAATTAAATAATTATTTAGTTGTGATGCACCTTGGTAGTGTGGATAATCACACTAGATAATTATTTGGGGACCACTTGATGTTGTATTGTAACATTGAATTATTATTTAATGTGTGAGAGACATGTGATAATAGTTTAATATTAGGGAAATATTAAATAAAGTGATGCCTTAGTACCCAATATTAAATAAGGGGTTAGTGGTTTTGTATTAACATGGTTTTGTGGTATGTGGTTTTACCTTACCACTAGTTGTATTTGTGTCAACTTGTGTCTATAAAAAATACCACACGTGTAGTGGTTTAGGTTGGCTATCATTATTTAGTCATTATGAGGAGTGCATTTGTGAAACATGGCATGGGATGTGTGGATTCATGCTTGAACACATGGGAATGCATTGGAGGGCTTGATCCTTCAGAGGTATTCATTGTAACTCTTGTATTGGTTTATTGTTGAATAATATGATGGAGTATGGATTCTTTTGGAGGTCAGTTTTTCCAGGTATATCTTGTGGATTTTCTATTTGACTCATGCATTATGGTTACTTGTATGTGTTGAAAGGAAACAAATACAACCGAGGGGTGTGTGAATCAGCTTGTCACCAAATTCAAACATAAACTTCAAACACTTATCAACTTCACAACCACTTCTTTATTCTATTATTAATTATGAACATGAAATAAATAAATGTATGAAAAAATCAACACAAGAGACACCCAGATTTTATACATGGAAACCAATAAGGAAAACCATGGTGAGGATTAAATCACAATATAAAGTAGTTTCAAAACCGAATACAAAAGGCTCACTACCAAAGGGCTCACTGCCCAGAATGGGACTCACTATTTGGATACAAAAGCTCACTACTTACAAAAATGACTCACTTCCCAAAAGGATTACAAAACTGAAGTAGCTTCACAACCAAAATGAACTGGTAAGAGTGCACCTTATATGTGTTGATTCAGTTTCGGTGATTCTCAATAAAATGACTTAACACACCTCATCATCTTAACACTTATTCACATTCGCAACTTTGCAACCCCACACAATCTTCAAATCTATCTAACATATATATCTGATTCATCCACAAGCATCAATTAGGTCAGCCTAATTAGATGCAATCCTTATTCACCAAAAAATACCAATTGTCAGCTTCAAGTATTTACAAAACTTCTCCAAAAATTGATCCAAGCGTGTAGCATGCTACACCATGTTAGCATGGGCCAAAGATAGGTTGCACGTATATCTACAACACAAATTAATCCATTACAATATCATATGTACTTTAGGTTGGCCAAGGATAGGACCAATAGAAAAATGCAATCAACAGAACAATGCTAACTCACCATGCGAGCATATGAGCACACACAATTTTGAGCAAACACCCTTTTAGCATCCATAAACCATTTACCAAACCAAAAGTAGCAAATAATCAACCTTAAAGAATTGTGGGAATCAAAATATCGCAAAGAATGTAAACCGGTTATGTTGATGCTTCTAGATTGTTCATCTTTGTGGCATCCATTATTGATCCGTGTGCTTGTGGTCAAAATTTTTTCTTTGTATGTTTTATTTTTTATGTTCCTGGCCGACATGTTGATGATAGTGTGTTGTGGATCTTCGAGGTGAAGTTAATTGAAGTCTTTTTGTGTTGGAATTGTTAATTTGGGTCTCCACTATGTTGTGGCCAACCTTGGTGGATTCACATTGCAAATTTATTTGTAAATGTGGGTCGACATTGAAAATATGTTTTATATCCCTGGCCAACCAAGTTGTTGGTGTAATCATGCTAGGATATAAGAGGATTATTTGAGAAAAGGTGCATAAGAGGAATATAGCGCTAGAGAAAGTGTAGATGTATAATAGCTTCTTAATCATTTCCGATTGCAGAGGAAAAGTGTGAAGAAGTTGAGCGAAGAGTGAAGAAGGTTTTTTTGTGCTTAACTAGAACTGTAATCAAGCTTGTGTAGAAGCTATTTTCTCAGTTCACATTTTGGATGGTCTTAATCCAAACTCCTTTTGGACAGTGAGTCCTCTTCTGTATTTGAGCAGTGAGATCTAGGCAGTGTGCCTGAATGCATGTGCATTCCCCTTATTTCTCATTATACTTTTAATAAGGTATAATATTGTGGACTAACATCCACCGTGGTTTTTCCCCTAACAGGGTTTCCATGTAAAAATCTTGGTGTTCTCTATCTCTCAGATGTGCTAATTGTTTATGGTTTATTAATCTTTCATCAAATCTGAGATTAAGTTAAGTTAGAAGAAGTTTAAATATTTTGTGACAACTGATTCACCTCCCTCTCAGCTTTGACTCATCTTTTTTTTCCAAATATAGTTCTTCATACTTTTAGGAGCACCATATCAAACTAATCAACTCAAAACAACAACATGGTGACATCAATGAAAACAGACAAAGTTCACAATTGACATTCTTCTTCATTCTTCCAACAATCTCCCCTTTGTCATTGATGGAAACATTTGCCAAAATTTATAAAAATTCTATCACAATATTGTCTCCCCTATCACCATTAATATCTCCTTTTACTATTTACATGAATTCCTCTCCCTTTGACACTGCAATGAAAAGGAAACCAAAAATAGATAAACAAAAAGGTTACGGCTTATAATGTTTATAAAGGAATTCCAACTCCCATTTTGAATATTCAAGGAAAATAATGCTTTTTACCCAAAACCTTTCTTGTACCTTTCTCTTATGATCGAAAGAATCCTCTTCCAAGAAAATACTGCCAAACCAATTCTTTCACTCATACTATCCAACAAAGACAACAATGTAAATGAGGATGTCTAGTCTGAAGACAAACATTGTCATTCACAATCTTCAACATCAGAAAGAATTACAGAGAGATGATCTAATTGGACCTCAACAATCTCTTTAACCAACCATAAAGTTTTAACCAGGTCTTCCCTTTGTCTCTGAGCAATCAACAACTCTACTTGCAATTCACCGACTCTTATTCTCTATTTTCCATTTTTGTCTTTGAAGAAGTCAAAACTATTTCCAATACTATTTATCTTAGATTCAATGGCTTCAATTTTGCTTCTAAAATTATCAACTACTGCAGGCCATCAGAGACTATCTATAGATGTCAGATATTTCCTTAATGTATTCTCTTGTCTCATTAATGCATTTAGATAATTTTTTTTGGCATTGGAGCATCTTCTCTAAACCATAGCTTCAAATTTATGTCCTTCACATCCTTCCAGTAGAATTCTTTCTTCAATAACTTCTACTAGGTCATCTGGTAATGATTGAAACACATCTGAAACTACAATACCCTTTTTGAGCAAATAATCAATCAACACATCATCAATTTTAAGTCTTTTGATTGGAGAGCAGGCACACCACATTTCACCAACCTTCTTCATATCACCTTTATCTAGCATCATCCGAATGTCTTTAGAATCAAAGGAGTTCTAGGAAAAAATTCTTCTTCATTCTTTCTTTTTCTTCCAAGACATCTTTTGTGATAAATTTTCTCCTCTTAGATTCTGGAGGGGCACCACCAACTTCCACCTCTTTCTTTTCAGAGGAGGAACCCTCTTCAAGCCGACTAGACACTATCACACTGGAACACAAATTCTTTTGTAGGAATGAGAAATAGATTTTACATGTATTTACTTTGTCTTCCATACACTTCAAATTCTTGTAATTTTTTTTTTTTTGACAGGGATACCATATTCCCACTTAATATTCTCTCTTCTCGATAGCAAACTCACAAAGTAAAATACCAAAAATATAAGCAAAGATCCAAACCAGAAAGGATAACCCTCAACCAATGAAATTTTGACATTCTCAATTAGGTTTTCCAAAATTAGGCCACACAAATCAAATTTCTTGTTTTCCTTCACCATCATGTGTGCAAGATATACAACAGTAGCCAAAGTAGAACCTTCATGATTTATGAAGTAGATTTTATAAGAGATGTCATACGCAACATACCTTACTACAAGGTTGACAATTGTATTTATCAGTAGAGTTCGAGGGTATTTATCAATGCCAATAAGTTTCTCCATGTCTGTGTATTTCATGGTTTTCTTCCCATGGAGATCACCAACACTGCACAACCAGTAATAGCTTTGATTTCCTCCTTCGTGATCAAATAGGGTTTATCCAAGACAATGCTATCGTCCTTGAATTGACTTAATAGAAACAAGATAGATTCTTTATCTTCAAACTAGGGAAATTCTCCCCATAAATCCATACCTAGGGTTTTTACGTTCTGTAATTCATTTGTCTTCAACCCTAGTTCCATTTCCTTCATTTTTCGATGATCAAATTCTTCCAATTCAACACCCTTCAATCTTATTGGAATATTGCCACTCAATCCTCTTTCCATCATTGCACTTATCTTCCTTAAACTCTTTATTTTCTCAATGAACCTCCTTCATTTCTCTTCTTCTCCTTTTGTAAACTAAGAGATGAAATTGAAAAGCTTCCATATTTTACTCCTAATTATTCATAATGATTTCTTTAGATTTCCTCAGAATCACTCCAAAACACTTTGAGATTGCTTTAAATCGCTCTTCAAACTCTTCAATTACATAAGTGATCAAAAATGACTTGTGAATATTGCTTTATACATCATCGCATTTCCCTAATTCACATTAAATGTGGCAGACTTCAAAAAGCTAATAAAAACCCTATTTCTCTGCATAGTGAACCCTAAATCACTCCACAAATCAACATGCTTGCAAAATTTCTTCTAATTCATTTTCCATGACCTCTTTCTATCCATTCTCTACAATATATCTTTGTGTCAAAGACTAACACACCAAGCATCAGGGGGTTCAAACAATTTTCTATTAAAGCTCCCCCTAAGACCATTGTAGGTCTAATTAAAGGAGGAATTGTCTACATCGGATGAGGGCACAAACACATCTTTCATTTCTGGCTCTTCTTTCTTATTCTCATCCTTGTCAATTTTCTTCATTGGTTCATTCTGCTTGACTGAATCAGACAACTTTCCCTTTTTACTTCTGCAAATTCTTGAAGTATGTCCCAGTTTTTTGCAATTATAGTAGACAACACCTTTCTAATTAGTTTGTCCTCCATTAACCCTTAATATGCACTAATTTTCTTTGTGTCCAAACTTATTGCATGTATAGAAATATCCATTAAAATATTGATTCATTCCACCTCCATTAAACCTATTCATCATCACCTGACTAATCATCCTCACCTGAGATCTGCATTTAGTACCCTTATGTCCAACTTTCTTGCATACAAAACATTGTCTCGAAAAAATTCCAACATTCTAATTTATCCTACTTCTACACTTAGTTGCTTTACAATCAAATTTATTACATGTAAATTAAACACCATTGAAAGATCGATACCTTTGAGAATTTGGTTGTCTGATAGGTGGTCTTCTAGCAAAGTTCCTTTTCTTCTTTTCTTTATCTAGAGTCTTCTAATTATCTACTGAGTTTAGGGTCTTCTTATCCTTAGAGCTTTCACCAGCTTCATTTCCCAAACCACCTTTGTATTTAGAAGTTTTTTGTCCTACAATAAACTCTTCAAGTTTGGTGGAGTTTATCTTGAAATTATCTTCATAGGGTTTTTCTTTCTCTAGATTTTCTTTTAGGTTCACCACTTCTTGTGCAAGCTTTGTGCATACATCAGTCTTGCTTTGCACCACAATATTCAAACATTCTTCAATTCTTTTCTTTTCCTCTACTAGCGCCTTCAATTTGGTAATCTCTTTATTAGCTTGCTTCAGCTTCTCACTAACTTCCCTATGTCTGTCTTTGAACTTCTTCAATTTCTCTTTTAATTTTTGGACACATTCATTTGCTTCATCAAGATTTTCTTTCAAATCTTTGTTTTCACTTTCAACCTTGTCAAGATCTTCAAGCATAGCCTAGAGCTCATCTTTTTCATCCATTTTATTCAATCTTCAGGATCTTCCTCAAGCTATTAGGCTTCTCTAGAGGAACCAAAGCTCTGATACCAATTGTTGAAAGGTACAAGACAACTTAGAGGGGTGGGTGAATTAGTTGTCACCAAATTCAAACACAAAACATTAAACACTTATCAACTTGACAACCACTTTATTTTGTTATTAAGTATGAACATGAAATGCAAATAACAGAAAGAAAATCAACACAAGAGACACCATATTTTACGTGGAAAACCCAATAAGGGAAAAAATATGGTGAGGATTAACTCACAATATAAAGTAGTTTCAAAATAGAATACAAAAGGATCATTGCCCATAATGGGACTTGATGTCTAGATACAAAAGCTCACTGCTTACAAAGAGGACTCACTGTACAAGAGGATTACAAAACTAGAGTGGCTTCACAACTAAAATGAACTAGTAAGAGTGCACCTAATATGTGTTGATTTAGTTCTGGTGATGCTCAATAAATTGACTTAACACACTTCATCATCTTTGCACTTCTTCACATTTGCAACTTCACAATACCACACAATCTTCAAACCTATCTAACATATATATCTGATTCATCCAAAAGCATCAATTAGGTCAGCCTAATTAGATGCAATCCTTATTCACCAAAAATACCAATTGTCAGCTTCAAGTATTGACAAAAATTCTCCAAAAATTGATCCAATCATGTAGCACGCTACATCATGTTAGCATGGACCAAAGATAGGTTGCACGTATATTCATAACATAAATTAATCCATTACAATATCATCTATACTTTAGGTCAGCTAGGGATAGGCCCAATAGAAAAATGCAATCAATAGAACAATTCCAACTTGCCATGCAAGCATATGAGCACATAGGATTTTGAGAAAACACCATTTTAGCATCCATAAACCATTTCCCAAAATAGAAAGAAATAACAATCAACTGTGCAGGATTGCAGACCAGAATACCAGAGGATGTAAACTAGTTCTTCACACTAGTTCAGGGTACTGGATCAAAATACCAACTCAAACAACATGGTGACATCAATGACAACAAAAAGTTTTCACAATTGGACGTTCTTCTTCATTCTTCCAATAGTATGCATGTTTATCTCTCATGGGTTATCTAGGAAATGAATTGAGATCATGGGTTAAATGCAATATTTTGTAACATTGAATTTAGTGTTGCATTGACATAGCATCTTGATCATTTTTGTAGCACCTTATCAGAGTTATTAGGGAGTACAAATCTTGGTATAGTTGACATGGATGTATACCTAGTGAATATGATACTTCACTAGACCTAGTGTGTTTCTTATTTGTCTTGGGGGATCACCTAGCGAATATCAGACCTCACTAGCTTGTGTTACCTTTCGGTTTGTCATGATTCACCTAGAAAATATCAAACTTTTATATTGTGTGAGTCATGAATTCCTTTGGTGTGGATCCTAGCATAACACTAACTTCCTAGCCCATGATTATCCATACCATCATTTTTTCATTTAATTTTGGCATTATGTATGTTTGTGTATGTTATCTTGTTGCATGCATGTGTTCCTTTGTGCCTATGTTTTCTTACCATAGGATCTTTGATCCTAGGGGCTTGCATGTTCCCCTTGGATCCTTTTTTATACCATCTCTTCAACATTTGGACATTGAACCCCTCTTGACATAAATTTTCTACTTTAGTGTGAGTCTAAGCATAAGTTCATACTCCCACTAAAGTGGGAACTAAATGTAGCATCATAAATTGTCACTCTTGACAATTTCAAACTATGTTTTGTCCCCCTTTAATTATTGGTCCTTATTAAAATCCTAATTTCCTAAATTATGCATTCTATAACTTATTTTTACCATTTTCTAAGAAATTGCAAGCATTGAAAAAATGCATTCATTTAATGTTTTGTCCCTGACACCCTATTTTTTGGTTTTAGGGCTAGGATTGGGATATCCTTGGGTGTTTGAGTCCCCTTTTTTTTCCAAGATCCAAATTTTAATATGTTGGTGTCGCCATTCTAATATTTGAAATTCAAATTACAAATGTTGGCTACCAAGATCTAATGTTTAGGAAATTAGAGAAATGCCTATGAATACCTATTGCAAGTATGAAGGTGTTGTCATTGATGTCAACTAGTTGTTGTTGTCATTGATGCAAACTATGTGTATGGAACCTAGTTATTGGTTGTATATGTTGAGGATATTGAGAAAATTATAATAAAGAAGGTTTGTAGGTGTTTAGTGTATTCTCTAGGTTGTGCTCTGTATTGCTTCTATGCTTGTGTGGTCTTGACATATTATTCATGATTGTTGGTAGTTGCTATATTTAGAATTTGGGCTTATGGATCATTCTATGGTGTGAGATATCTTCACCAATATGTGAACTATGCATTTTAGTGTGTCTGGCTATGGTCTGGGAGAAATGTAATTACTCCAGATTTCTCTAAATTTTGGTTTCATGACTTGCAGTTCCGAGAATAAGTTGATGAGGTCATGTTCAAGTGAAGTTTATTGTCTGGAAAGATAGAACCAAGTTAAGGATGTGTGTGCTTAATTGTTTTATGTGTTTTACATGGGTGTTGGTTGACCTTGTGTTAAAAAATACTTACAAAGTTCATGGAAGCATGTTGAGGTGTGTTGGGACTCATTTAGGTCCTCATTAATTATATGTTTGGGTCACCCTTATTCTAATTTCATCATAGAATGTTTTGGCGCCGACCTAATTTGAATTTGTAGATGAAAATCTTGTATGGCTGACCTTGGAAGGGTTCCAAGGTTGAAGACGGTATAAGTACAAGTTGAGATGTTTGTGAGAGGTAAGATAGATGAAATATAGATGTGAGGTAGATGTGAGATAGTGTGTGTGATGTGAGTTTGAGCAGATCAATGTGAATTTCAAGTGTTGAGTTATTGAAGATAGTGAGATGAAGGTGTACTCTATATTTCAAGCATATCTGCAAGTGTGAGAAAATTATGGTGGAAGCTCTATTGCATTGAGATAGTTTTATCTCTGTAACAATCCTCTTCTATCTTCTTTGTAATTCTATGGCAGTGAGCTCTCCAAGCAGTGAGCCCTCATTGGATAGTGTGTCTTGTCTTGGCAGTGAGCCTTTATATTTGGTTTTGGAATTTCTTATATTGTGAGCTAATCCTCACTGTGTTTTTTCCCTCATTGGGTTTTCCACATAAATTTGGTGTTATTGTGTGCATGGTTTTACTTCTTTTAGTTTCTATTTCTGCACTTAATGATTTAACACATTAACAAATAGTTTTATGAATTCTAGTTGATCTAACTTCTGGTTTAAGTTTTTAAAGGTTAAAGTCACTACAACTAATTCACCCCCCCTCTCAGTTGTCTTGTTCAACAATTGCTATCAAAGAAAGGTTCCTTGGAGAAGAGATTAACCACTTAAGGAAGGTCCAGGATGGTGAACAAGATCACTATTGAGTGTCTGAAGTTTGATGACACTCACTATGCATTTTGGAAGATGAAGATGGACGGATATTTGGCATATGGTAGATATGAGATTGAGAAGTCTATTTAGAACTAGATGTTGCTCTGACAAATGGTCCAAGTATTACTGATGAGATCAACAATAAGGTAAGGTTTATTATTGTTAATAGTCTTTCACATTTTGAAGTAGTTAAAGTTATGAATTTGAATACTACTAAAGAGGTTTGGGATAAGTTGGAAAGGATGTATGAAGGAGATGAAAAGATTAAACAAGAAAAGTTGCATAATTTGGAGGCACAATTTGAGATCCTGTGAATGGGAAAATATGAGAACAAAAAATATTACATGCAGAGAGTAGATGAGTCAGTAGGTGGAATGAGAGGACTTGGCACACAAATAAATGAATCCATGATAGTGAAGAACGTACTCAAAACTCTCTCTTATATATATAGTGAAAAGGTATCTGCTATAGAGGAAATTGTGGATTATAATATTTATACTAAAGATAGTTGATTTGTATTATGGAGATTTTGATGACAATGAATGCTTGTTCCTAGATTTAAAATATGAATCTACTATTGCTAACAATGGAATATGTGTGAAAGAAAGTGCTTTGGGGAAATTTGAAGGTACTGTGGTCTCTGCTCTTCATGCTAAACAAGAAGAAAATTATTGGGTTGTTGACAGTGGCTGCTCAAATCACATGACCGGTGACAAAAGTAAGCTTGTTAAACATGATAAATATGATGGATGCTTAGTTAAGTTTGGAGATGATTATGGTTCTATGATCTATGGGATAGGTTCAATCAATTTTGATGGCAAGCATAATACTGACGATGTTTACTATGTTAAGGGTTTGGGACATAATCTCTCGAGTGTTGGAAAGATGTGTAAAAAGGGATATAATCTTGTGTTTGAGGATGAAAAATGTGAAATCAAGAAAGGATCTAGAATTGTGATTTCTACTAGTAAGAAGACTGAAGGAAACATTTATCAACTTAAAGGTGTTGATGGATATCTCTTTATGTCTCATATTAATGATAGTTGGCTATGGTACTAGAGGATGTGTCATATGAATTTTGGTAAAATGGTGAGAATTAGTGTAGTATAAGTTGTGAGAGATTTACCAAGGATTACAAAACCTGTTAATGCAGTCTACAAGGATTGTCATTTTGGAAAGCAAGCTAAAAAAACTTTAGGTCAAAGGAACAATATACTAATAGACTATTGGATTTGATTCATACAGATCTTTGTGGTCCTACAAGGACCTGAGAAGTCTACAAGGTGATAGGTATTTTATGCTTTTGATTGATGATTACTCTAGAATGACATGGGTTACTTTTCTTAGTGAGAAATATGATGCATTAGACAAATTCAAGGCATTTAAGGCAATGGTTGAGAATGAAGTACATTTGAAAATAAAATGTTTGAGGTCTAATAGAGGTGTTGAATTCACCTCCAATGAGTTTAATATGTTTTGTGAAGCACATGGAATAAGAGGACAACTATCTTCCCCTAGAACTCCTCAACAAAATGGAGTTGTTGAAAGAAAGAATAGGACAATTCAAGAAGTTGCTAGATCAATGATAACAGAGGTAGGACTACTAGAAGTTTACTGGAGACAAGAAATTCACATCATTGTTTATGTGTTCAATTGAGTTCAAGAAAAGGCTAACAACACTAAGACCCCCTATGAGCTATGGTGTGGAAGGATTCCTACTATTAATTATTTCAAGGTATTTGGAAGCAAATGTTATATCAAAAGAGATGAAGATAATCTAGGAAAGTTTGATGCTATATGTGATGAGCATATTTTTCTTGGATACTCTACTAGAAGCAAATCTTATAGATGTTTTATTAAAAGGTTGAAAAAGGTTGTAGAAAGCACAAATTTCAAGGATGATGAAGCATCAAAGAATTCAATTGAAGTTGATGGATATGTATCAGATGAACTTGATTGTAGAGAAGTAGAAGAATTTGTTGAAGAAAAAGAAAAGAAGAATGAATAAGAAGCTTTGAAAAGGGTTCCTAAAACCCCTAAGTATGTGTAAAAGAATCATTTAGAAGATTAGATCATTGGAGACAAGAGGAAAGGTGTATTGACTAGAAGTAGATTTGTTGAAGTTGAGGTAAATTATTGCTTACTTTTTGAAGTTGAGCTTAAGATAGTGAGTGAGGCATGTAAAGATGAACATTGGATGAAAGCCATGAAAGAGGAACTTATGGAAATTAAGAAGAATAAAACTTGGGAATTGGTCCCTAGATCAACAAACAAGAACATAATTAGAAGTAAGTGGGTTTTAAGAAACAAGTAGAATGAGAATGGAGAAGTGGTAAGAAACAAAGCAAGGCTTGTGTGTAAAGGCTACTCACAAGTGGAAGGTATAGATTTTCAAGATACTTTTTCTCTGGTGGCTAAAATGGAAGCTATCACAATATTTTTGGTATTTGCTGCTCATAAAGATTTTAAATTTTACTAGATGGATGTGAAGTTTGAATTTCTAAATGGTGAGTTAGAAGAAGTCTACATGGAACAACTAGAAGTATTTTAGTTGTCAGATTAACTGGATATGGTATATAGATTGAAAAATGATTTATATGGTTTGAAGCAAGCTCCCAGAGCTTGGAATGCAAGATTGAACAAATATTTGATTCAAAAAGGTTTTAGCAAAGGTACGATAGATAGAAATTTATATTTTAAGATTGAAGATGATAAGATCTTGATAGTAGTTGTGTATGTGGATGACATTATTTTTGGAGGTAATGAAACTATGCGTAAGATTTTTTTTGAAGAAATGCAAAAAGAGTTTGAGATGTCTATGTTTGGTGAGATGAATTTCTTCCTTGGACTGCAAATCAATCAAACAAATAAAGGGATTTTTATTTCACAATCAAAGTATGCAAAAGAAATGTTGAAGAAATTTGGGATGGATGGTTCCAAACGGTTATGCACTCCTATGGTAATTGGCTGCAAATTGAGTAAGGATGATGATTCCCCTAAGAATGATCAAAGAAAATATAGATCAATGATTGGAGGACTATTGTATTTATCTGCTACTAGAGCGAATATCATGCATGTAGTTTTTCTTGTGGCTAGATTTCAAGAAGATCCTAAAGAAACACATGTTGCAACCATTAAGAGGATATTCATATATTGAAATGGCACTCTGAATTATGGCTTATGGTATCCTAGGGATACTGATTTTACACTAATTTCTTATAAAAATGTAGATTGTGTAGGTTGAATTGATGATAGAAAAAGTACGAGTGGTGGTGCATTCTTTCTTGGATGTAGATTGGTATCATGGTTAAGAAAAAAGCAAGATTTAGTTTCCTTATCCACTATAGAGGCTGATTATATTGCTACAACATCTTGTTGCACACAAGTTTTATGGATGAGATAGACATTGAAGCATATCAGAGTAATGTATGATGATACCATCTCTATTTTTTGTGATAATACAAGTGCAATTAACATTTCACATAATCCAATGATGTACACAAGGATAAAGCATATATCTATCAAGTATCACTTTTTGAGAGAGAAGGTTATGGAGAATGAAATAAAGCTTGAGTATATACCTACAAAGGATCAAATTGTTGACATATTTACTAAGGATCTTCCTAAAGATACTTTTGAGTATCTCTGGAAGAAGTTAGGGGTTATTACCCCTCCTTTATCAAACTAGATGCATATGGAGATGCATCATTCTGGTGGATCTATGGATCTATCTTTCTTCTGGACTGATGTTTGATGGATATCTCTTAGGGGAGCAGGTAGTGTGTTGTCATTGTGGATTTGATTGAGTGTACTCCTAAGGGGGAGTATTCAGTACTGGTAATGTTCTTGGTGTTAAAGGGGGATAACAATGTAAAATATATTTTTCCTTTGCTATTGATGTCAAAGGGGGAGAGAAAGAATCATGTGAAAATTTTTATCTACACAGGGGGAGAGAAAGTAAAATAAATTAAGATATTGATGGTTCAAATTTGTTGTGTTGCAATCAATGACAAAGGGGGAGATTGTTGCAAGTATGAAGGTGTTGTCTGATGTCAATTGGTTGCTATTTTCATTGATGCCAACTATGTGTATGGAACCTAGTTATTGGTTGTATATGTCAAGGATATTGAGAAAATTGTAATAAAGAAGGTTTGTAGATATTCAGTGTATGCTTTGGGTTGTTCTTTGTATTGCTTCTATGCTTGTGTAGTCCAGACATATTATTCATGATTGTTGGTAGTTGCTATATTCAGAATCTGGGCTTCTGGATCGATGTACCATGCAAAATATCTTCATTAGTATGTGAACTATGCATTTTCGTGTGTCTAGCTATAGTATGGGAGAAATGTAATTGCTCTGAATTTCTTTAAATTTTGGTTTCATGGTTTGTGGTTCTGAGAAAAAGTTGATAAGGTTGTGTTCAAGTGAAATTTGTTGTCTAGAAAGATTGGACTGAATTAGGGATGCGTGTGCTTAATTTTTTTATTTTTTTTACATGGTTGTTGGCTGATATTGTGTTAAATACTACTTAGAAAGTTCATGGAAGCATGTTGAGGCATGTTGGACTCATTTAGGTCCTCATTTACTATAGAATGTTTTGGAACCGACCTAATTTGAATTTGTAAATGCAAATATTATATGTCCGACCTTGGAAGGGTTTCAAATTTGAAGATGATATAAGTACAAGTTGAGATGTTTGTGAGAGGTAAGATAGAGTCAAGACAGATGTGAGATAGAGTGTGTGATGCGATTTTGAGCAGATTGGTGAAAATTTCAAGTGTTGAGTTACTAAAGACAGTGAGTTGAAGGTGTACTCAATCTTTCAAGCATATTTGCAAGTGCATGAGAAAATTGTGGTGGAATCTCTATTACATTGAGATAGTTTTCTCTTTGTAACAATCCTCTTCTATATTCTTTGTAATTTTGCGGTAGTGAGCCTGCATTAGATAGTGTGTCTTGTCTTAGCAGTGAGCCTTTTTCCTAATGATCCTTTGTATTTGGATTTGGAATTTCTTATATTGTGAGCTAATCCTCACAATGGTTTTTCCCTCATTGGGTTTTCCACCTAAATCTAGTGTTATTGCGTGCATGGTTTTACTTCTTTTAGTTTCTATTTTTGCACTTAATGATTTAACACATTAATAGAGTAATGGTTTTGTAGATGTTAGAGCTATAAAATTTTGAAAATTTAATGGTTTTCTGTACCCATAAGTTTGCTAAGAAGTCCATACCATAAGCATAAGAATCCGCTTTGCATAACATTTTTTCCCATGCTTTAGTTTTTTTTAATCATTTGGTCCCATAGAATTCATTTAACCATGAGTATTTCAATGTATAAATCATATTGGCAAGAGATGATACAGGTCTCACCGATCCATGAAGCATTTTATACTAACGTGTGTCTTTTTGCATTCTATCGGCAAGAAATCAGGAATGTCTTACCAATGAAATTTCAGTTGAGGATTCATATCGGGCAGACAGAGTTCATAGTCTTAGTGGCAACGTGATCCTATCGACAAGATAATGTTCATCAAAATAAGTCATATTGAGCTCATTTATGTCTTACTAATCGAGGAATAAATTGATTGTTGGCTAGACAAGAGCCATCGGAGTAACTTCCCAAAGCATTCATTCAGTTGATGTCATCAGGGTGAAGTCATGGAGTCCTGCCAACCCCCTATGTCACGACGATAGGATTACATTAAGACTTGGTGGTATATTTGGATAGAATGGATTTAGTGAGACTGGCTTCATCAGTGAGAGCTAAGAGATTCATACCGAGTGTTGCTTCCATCGACAGGAAAATTGTTAAGTCTCAGCGATCAAAAAATGAACCAAAGGAGATGTCTCGGCAAGACACAAAGTAAGTTGTGGAATGTTTTTTCGACCCCCTAAGTCATAGTGATACACTCATGACTGAAGGAATAACTATCAGGAAGACTCAAAGCATCGGTCAAACTATAGGACATCAAAGCGATATGTGATATTTGGTAGTCGGAGAGACATTGAACATCGATATGACTGTAGGACGTCATAGCGGGTGTTTAGCGAACGTTGGTAAAAGCTCGAATGAAATGATCACCTAGATTTAAATACGAATGGACGCGACCTTTCATATGGCTGATATATAAATACCCATTTTTGATAGCGAAAGAAGGGAAGATAGAAATCGAATAAAAAATACAGTAGATCATAGAATGTTGACAATTTTGAGACTATGATGCATGTTTGAAACAATGGAGATTTCAATTGAATTCATTTGATATGGTGACATTTTTCTGGTATCAAGTGTTTGTTGTGTTAATTGAAAGTATTGTTGAAGTTGTCTCCAAGGTTGATGTTTTCTAATTATTTAAATTGATATATCAAGGATATTTTTTAGTTTATCAGTGCACACTTGTTGTATCTGTATGGTTGGATTAATTGGTTCTTTCAAGGAGAGATTAAATCCTTTTAGTCAATCATAGTAATTAGGGAATCTCATTTGGATCATTAAGAAGAACTTGGTAATCACATTCTTGCATGTTTATACCAGTTATAAACTTAAAATTGTATGCCAAACAATTTGAGTATCTGCCAAAAAGAAGTTATTCATTTTATATTATCATTTGAATCCGTATACCCAATAAGGCACTAGTCTCTACCATTCCATTGTTTAATTTCATTCATTTTTACATATGAACACATTAGATTTTTCCTTGATATTGCTTATACAATTTATACCAAAATAAAACTCATTTATCCACTCCCATTTGCCAGTGTGGGTAAATTTCTTTAGTAAATGAACAGAGGTCAAGTCTTGTTTATTCAAATAGGTACACCCGCCTAGGTCTAGCAGCACTTGAAGAGTAGAAGGTTCAAATCTTTTGGCCTTGTCTATTACCCTGAAACGTTGTGAGAGTCTGGCAACCTCTTGTGGTTCAAACCTGCATTTTTGAGAGCTAACAAATTGGCGACTCTACTGGGGAATTATTGCATAATATCCGATTGAAGACCATCATATAGAGTCATTGAAGAAAGATTCATAATTTGAGAAGTTTCAGAAAAAAGTGATTCCGCTGGGGAAAATAAAAAATCATTTAAAAAAAATCATTTTCCTACTTTTTGAAGAGTAGGTGGCAACTCCTATGTTAATGTGAGAATGTCAGGATTGTCCATGTTTTGCAAATAATATGAATCTTCACCTTGCTTTCCAACAACAACAAAGGGTCCCAGCCACAAAGCTTCAAATTTCCCTTGTTTTCCCTTCTCTTGACATCTTGCATTCCACATTAACACCAGATCATTTTCTTCAAATTTTCTATCTTTTTCCCTTTTATCAAATAAATACTATCCTAAACTATCTCAAGGAACAATGATGAGAGTTATAGAATTGGAAAGAGTGGATCATAGAGATTTTTTGGACAAATTGACAGACTCTCGACTAATGGACGGTGGCGCAAGATACAGACAACAACATGACGTGTTGGCCTCCCTAAGACACTTTGGTGTCTCGTACAAACTAGAAAGTGAGAATTTCACAGAAAATAACTAAATGACTACTAGCAATTTGATTGCTAAGAACTTAAAAAATACAAGAGAGTAATAGAAAATGATAGAACCGAAATAAAGTGAAGTAAAAATGATAGAGATAAGGAGAAGAAAGGAAATTCTTACAACCACGCAAGTTTTGAAGCCTCCAAAAAATGAATGTCTTCAAAACCTACATGTGTAATATCTGGAGAGAATGTTGGGGTTGTACTGTATAGGGGTTCGCCTCTGTCAAAACCCCATTTTAGTGTTCCCACCTCCACAGACAGCTAGATAGATAGAGATAAATGAACTGAATGGACAAAGCATGTGGTGAAAGAAAAACCTACTTTAGGAGTAGAACCCGCACCATCAAGTATGAGTGATAAAAGCAAACCCAACTCGAGGAGGAGATCCTGTATCACAAAATGTAGGTGATAAAATCAATCCCTTCTCAAGGAGGAGAACCTGTATCACAAAGTAAAGATGCAATAGATAGGGGATATGAAATCCCAAGATGTTCGCAAGCACAAGATAAGCAAGGGAGATAGAGTTGCAAGGCTTAAGGAAGCCAAATGGAGAGAGAAATAGAGTTGCAAGAGCCAATAGTATTATTGTAATGAGATTGTGAAAGCTTGAGAGTGCTGCAAAGGGTGGTTCCAAGAAGTGGAAGAGGAAGCTAGAAGCACTTGGAAGAATGGAGCTAGAGAGCCAAATGAATTGAAAAGATGACATTTAAGGAGAGAAAGGAAGCACAAAGAAGCTTCCCGAGCGGTTACAAGGCATCTCTAGTTGTTAACACCGACCAAAGGAGGTGACAAGTGGCAAACATGCAAAGAAATAGACGTTTGAACATTGAAATGCTGTAGGATGCTAGCATGGTGTGTAGACGTCCACGTGGCTCACTAGTGTCTAGACAAGTCACACTACAAAACAACATGAATGGGAAAGACACAAAGTTTGATGCAAGGCTAACATGCAAAGGGTAGCTATTGAAAAATGAGCCTTTGAGCATCCTAAGAGGGAAAAAGGATAATGCAGGGGCTAAAATGAGTACTCAAGATGCTAAGGGAGTGGACACTAAAGAAGATGTAAGAATGTATGTGAAATTGTAAGGGGTGAAATTTTACAATATTACATTTTTCCCCCACTTTGGTGGGCATATGAATCTAAACTAATATGTACATTAAAGGAAATCTACTAAACATAAATAACATCATAATGCCAAAAGGATACTACAGAGGAAGTAGATAACTCTTCAAACCAAGGAAGCATGCCCCCAGGCTAAAGACCTACAAAACAAATGTATTAGATAAG
>VDFB02107448.1:0-10622 GCA_007258455.2 Sequoia sempervirens | reverse complement strand
AGAGAAATGGCAGAAATATCATGTTATGATTATGGATGCAATATTACCAGATTGAATATGATAATGTACATATAATTCCTTGCTTATAAAAGCAAGTTGTGAGATAGATTTCCAGACAAGGATCGCATGTAAAGTTATTCCCCAGACAAATGAGACAACCGGGCCAACAAATATGCCATTAAAATGACTAGGACATTAAATGCCAAAAGATGATCTATGATTAAACTACCACTTAACGGAAAAGATTCCCTGTTAGTGATCCCATGGATACATGTAATAGAATCTGATAGGAAAACATCCATTTTACACCAATAGCATGAATAATATAAATTGTCATTACCAAATTCTTTACATTTAGTGAGCTGGCACAGAGTATTCTTCCTCTCACTAACTTTCATTTTCTCTTCAAATATGAGTAATTTTTTTCCTCCCTATTTTTGCACTCTTTTAAATTATTCTAACTAAGCAAAAAATGCAACAACAAAAAAAAGCTAGATGCAACTTGTAAAATGTTTTATGGACAAATTTTCAATATATTTATATCAATTGTTAGTTTGTTGAGTATAAGAATTCTAGTCTTGTTACTACAAAGAACATCCATTTATTCAATGACATTCATTATTTTGCAGTAGCACACAGAACATGTCATTACACATTCAAGTGTTATAAACTCCAAGGCTAATAAATTTATCCCATCTTTAAAGGTACTCCACTCATATGAAATGAGACAAAATTTTCACCAAACAAGTAGTACTTGTTGAGAGAGATGGTAAGAGACAATAATCATCATCACAATTAGTAGGGTAGGCATGACAATAAGAATAGCACCAATCAAGAGAACCAATTTTTTAATACAATGTTTGTATTTTCTACATTGAATGGGATGCATTACAATTATCTCTACTATGATATTAATTGAAATGGAAAAAATGAATATGTTTTCGATTGTTGTAACAACCTACATTATGGAGAAAGTATTTGTAGAACTTTTATTTATTTAGCTTAGATAAAGGCTAAAGTCAAAACTAATTCCTTAGAGGAAGATCCATGCATTTCATGATCATGACCTCTTTTATATTTTAGAGTAGAATACAAAATGTCTAGCAATTTTGTTTTAAATTTTCAATAAAAGTGTGAAGGATGGATAGTAATAGAATCCCTTCACCAAGTATCTTCTATTGTTCAAGTTTGTGAATGACTTTAGATTGAGAAAACTTAGGTTTATGATCAAAGCTAGAATCCCTAATGGTTTGCAAACCCATGGTTATAAGTAACTAGCACAAAGAGTGGTTGATAATAGAGCTATTACTTCATAAATGTTCATTGGAAGGGAGCTAAGTGAAAATGTCAATTAAGCACAACTCAAAACCTTCACAGAGAGTTGAAAAAGAAGAAAAGTGTAATTATTTAGAGTGTTGGATATTGTATAATCGTAATCTCTACTAAAATCTATGAGAATAATGGATGCCTTGCATTAAAGGGATTTGTGAGAAGAATAAATGTGCAATTTTTAAAAATAAGGGTAATTATCAAGGGTTGAATCATAATGGTAAGAAAATGGTTTTGGAAATAGAAAACGTGACATATTAATACTAATAACACTAATGATTTTAAAGTCTTCATTAGGCTTGTGTGTGAAAATTGGGATCTAATTATAAATGAATTCAAACAATAATACAAGACATTAAATCAAGAAACCAAGGAAAATGAATAAGCAAACTGGTTACTTAACTTCCAAATCGTTTATCTCTCTCTAACTCCAAATGCTTATTATTTCCTAATGGCTCAGATCAAAGATCAAGCCTAACAAATGAACAGCTGAAGAATGAGATTTGAAAATGCACACTAATGCTAAATGCAAGGCTATGCTAAGATGATAATATTGTTGTGATGCTAAAAATGATGTGAATGCATAAGCGTATATGTTTGTTGTGTATATGTGTGTATCTATGTGCAACCAATGCATGGATTTGTACCAATATTTATAGTCTTAGAAAGGATTCGATTGGCTGACATGTTTTAACGGCCTAGATTAAGCTTGTTCGAATGGATGGTGGAAGATTTTCGTAAGTGGAGAGGGAGATAGAAGGTTTCCCTTTTCCTTCAATTTTTCAGCTAATGAGATCCAAGGAATTAAGCATTTTGAAGAATGAGTTTAGAATGATAGGAATTAAATTAAATAAATTTATTTTAATTGAAGAAGATGGATATAGAACTCAGATAATTAAATAAATTCTATATTTAATTATGTTTTGTAGTTAATTTAAAGGAGAGAAAATATTAATTTGATTATGGGATGAAGAGAATAGATCAATATCGGAATATTCAAATATCCAAACTTTTAGAATGATATGATAATTAAAATGAATAATCGTGATTTATTTGAATTTAATTCAAGAGAATGGGAATGTCAATAATTAAATAAGGTAGAAGAATTAAAATGAACAATATAAATAAATAATTAAATTTATTTATATGTAGATGATCTCTTGAGAATTAATTAAATAAACTATATTTAATTAATTAACAACTTAGACCATGAACATTTTTAGACATATATGATTATAATTTTGATCGGCTCATAAAATATGGGAATGGGAATGAGAAGCACTAAAATATTCCCTACACGCACCACAACCACATAATTACATGATAAAGGTTGCTCGAAGCCTTATATTGTTCCATTTGTGAGTAAAAACAAACTTAAGATTTAAAAATAATAATGCCTATCAAATATTATTTTATTATTGTAAATTTTTCACTATGTCATTATACAATCAAGCAAATATTTTAATTGATAGAAGTTCTTCTGAAGTTATTTTCTCCATTGCATACTTGTATATACTATGGGTCTAAGGCTTATAAATTAATGCTTGTTGGCTAGTAAAAGCATATCCCAGTGCTACAATATTGCCATGTTTGTTTTTTGGACTCAAATAATTAATAATATTATTTTAAGTTGGGCCCGATAATTTTTTATTTTGGGGGAAATTTAAAACACCATCATATTTAAAATAAAAGGTGTTCTTAAACACTACTGTTGAAATAAAAATTATGTTTTTAAATGCTTGGAGGTAAATTTAAATCCAAGGGCTTGATTTGGAATTGTATATCAAAGAGGCACCTAGCTTGATTTTATCATCAAGATTTCATTTGGAATTTTTATTATGATTTTTGTGTTTGAATTTATACCCAAGGATGAAAACCCTTAGCTATTTCTAATGACTAGGAGGACAAAAACCCTCATGGATCTCTATTTGGGGGCGAAGATGAAAACCTTTGCCTTTAACATTAAAATTTCACAATGGGAAATGCATGATGGATTGAATTGGAGATTTGTGTGTTATTTTCAAGTTAGGTGATTAATATTTGCAAGAAAATCACTTAGACGACAAATATTAAGATTTGTGAACTATTTTTCATCATCATCATTATTATCATCACTTAAGCACCACACTTGGGGAAGTTGCCATAATCAATTATTGATATATTTTTGGGGTTTCATGCATCCATTACTACTACTAGGGTTCATTTGTTAAATTTTTGTAGGCTATTGTACGACCCTTGAAGGGTGAATTATATTTGTACACATTTAAGAGGGAAATCAACATTTTGGCACCATTTTTTATATTTTTAAGGGAAATCTATGTATTGAGAGATTTTTGGACAATATTGGAGGGTGATCTAGATCATAAAAATATTTCCCAGCAACCATACTTATACCATCTCATTATACCGGTCATACACTAGTCTATCCAAGTCATAACTCAACTAGGAGTGACTATACAAGTTTTAAATTCCATTACATCACTTCTTCAAATAATTTGGGGGTCTATACTAAAATTTCTAACATGTTTAGGAGTGGAATAAATTCATTATAGAGTTATTATTGAGTTTTCAATGCATCATATCAATTTTGTGAATTTTCTAGCTACCATATATCAGATAAAATTCTATTTTCAAAAGGCTTACATTATTATCATAAATATTTATGTGAATAAGACCTAGGGTTTATACTAACATTGCACTTGATGCAATTTGGTTCATATAATTTAGATATTGAACTTAATTGAAGCGTGTGGGGGTTTGAAATGAAATATCCAACTTGTATATGTTGTTATCAAAAGTAATTCCTTTTTCAACTGTTGTTATACTTTTTTGTTTGTTTTAAAATTTAGAAAAAATAAAATAAAATAGGGACATTATAGTTGTATCAAATCAAAGATATTGCTAGCTTGTTTGGGAAGGACTAATCTTGTGATGTAGATGTAGTTTGATGCATGGAGGTGACAGAGAGTTAAGATATCATCAAAGAGAAGAAAAGAGGAAATCATGGCTGATCAAAATAAAAGAAAGAAAAAACATCCAAGAAACCATTGATTGAAGTAATAGGGAGTTGGCTAGGGGGATCCAAAATGCTGACATAAATAGTGACTTTATCAAACTAGGAGTCCTATTCACAGTGTTTAAGTCTCCACTTAGGGAATTTTAGGCTTTTGTCTCACTTCATAGAATTGAAACATGTGTCCTCATCACTTGAGACACCTATTGCGTGCATACTTGCCACTTGCTCACACACTTGTCAAGTGAGCTCACAAGTGTTGCACTATTAGAGGGTTAGTCAGTTGTTCAGTCCTACCTTCCTATCTCATCTACCTTGCCTGTATAAGCAAGACTCTCATTGTAAATTATACACTTCATTTTATATTTATAGACATACTATTGTGCTCATATTTTGACCCGTGGAAGGTTATCAATTCATGCTTTATGATCTTGGCATTCTCCAACATGGTATCAAAGTCATGAGAGTGTGTTCCTTCCCACATCAAGGTAATTTTTGCACATAGCCTTATCATTAGAGCATCATAGAGCCATTCTAAAAATTAGGTATTGGTTTATTTGTTTCTAATAAGTTATTCTTTCAAAACACTAGTGTATGCATACTTTGGTAGTTGTTTTTATTGAAGGCGCTTTATTTTTGTATCAAATTCACATCTTTTGCACGTCAAACATAAAAATGATTTATGGGTTTTGCTTGTAGCAATGAAAAACCACCTAGGTATCTATTATTTTTTGTAGATAGTAATCAAATCTTACAAAAAATGTCGTCAAAATAACATGACACAACCATTTTTCCTATAGATTTCTAGATTTTGCTTGATGAAAGCGTTAATTATCCATATAAATTTTAAAAAAATGCATTTTTTGCAACTACTCCAAATTTGACCAAATGACGAGTGTTCCTTAAGTTTTCAACAGTTCAAGATTCAACAATGATGCCCATTTCGCCCTAAGATGAGTCAATTTTTTCCTCAAGGTCGAACCTCTAATCCAAATAGAAAATATTGTAAGAGTTAATGGTCACTCCTCAACACCCCTAGGCACGATTGCTAGACCAAAACATCTTCCACAAGAGAGAGAATGGCAAGAAAGCTTGCTATGATAATGGATGCAATATACAAGATTGAATATACAAATGTACATGAAAGGTCTTGCTTATAAAGGCAAGGTGAGAAGAAGGGTTAGACAATATCATGACAAGTGTATTAATCCTATCACATGAGACAACTAACTCATAACAACTTAGGATAAGATCTATAAATGACAACTAAGACTTCTAGACGGAATTTTATAATCCTAAGTAAACTTAACATGTGAATATGTCTCCTAAGTCCGTAGTAAGGAAATCAACTAGGTACAAAACATTAATTCATGCCAAAAAATATCTACCTTAGCCTTTCTCTAATCCAAATAGAAATTTTGTATTTTTCTTATACCTTTACTAAATTTAATATTGTAATTTTGCATTTTTCTTTATACCTTTACTAAATTTCATGTTGTTCTTTATGTTTCAACATATTTTATGTTAAAAAATAAATAATTAAAATGTTTTAAATATCAACATACACTTACTTTACTTTTCTAATTTCTTACACTTTATTGTGTACTTTCACAATATTCATAGGCAACCAAGTTCATTTTAATAAAGTACACACAAGTGGATGAAAAAAAATATTTGAAATGTCATTGAGATTTAACTAAAATGTTTCATCTCTTCTTTATTTTTTTTGTCTAATATATAAATGAGCTCGAAGAAATCATTTGAAGTTGCTTACACATAAATGATTGTTTACTACTTACCCTTTTTTGTATATATTGAGCAAAGCAAATTACAATAAATAAAAACTATGAACAAGTAGTTAGAAGAGAAACCTAAACAAACATCATTAAGAATTACAAAGAAGCCGAGAAGGTTGAAACAAGGAGCTACAAAGATAAATCATATATTGGAGCACTCTTTAACAATCGCCAAAACCATTGTTGCTCTAAAATTGCATAATTTGATTTTTGACCCTTTTTTCTGAAAAATCATGTTAGAGTAAAGCCTTAGAGTAATAGTTGCCTAATACAAGTTGAGGTTAGTAACGCAACACGTCTAGTTTTTCAAATGTGCATTAAAATGACTTGCATGATGAAATCAACTCCAATTTAACTGATGATGAAAAATAACAAGAAAGTCTCTAAAACCAACAATCCATTCTTTCCTAACAAAGAAGCAATCCAAAAGCTATGTTTTATATTTTCAACACAAATAAAAGACAATTCAATTAGGTTCCCTCACTTATTAATTTGAGCCCTTATTAGAGCATTTTAATTTGTAACAATCCAAGGTGATTAATGAGTTTGGAGCCTCTGGAGTTCTTTCTTTAAAGGGATTTAAATTTTGAACAACTCTGTTTAAAGTCTTTTTCAGATTTCTGGAGCTTTTTATGCATAATGTCACATTTTAGAAAAAAACCAAGGTATCAATGAGTTTTTTTATATACTTAGTTTGTTATTTTTGTTTTCATATTCTTAGTTGTTTTGCACATTTAGAGCAGTAAAAATATCAAGGTATACAGTTGGAATTTGTGCATCAACCAATTCTACCCTTTTATAAACCACTTTTGACCTTTCCTAATGGCAATATTATTATTTCATCAAATGTCTACTCTTAGTAACATTTAATTTGAAAAATAATACCTCTACTTTATATCATTATTTAATTAAAATAATTACCCCTTCCAAGATCAAAATCAAATTTTATCTATTTCGTTTTCACAATATTATAGCCTTCCTACATTATTCTAAGCAAGAGAACAGCAAAATATAGATATAAAACTGAAATGTAACCCATATAAATTAAAGTAAAATTATATAAGATACAGAACTACTATTTCATTACATATTTATATACGTTACGATACTATTTAACGTCATCCCAACTCAACCAAACTAAGCTTTGAATTCTTTGATTTTTTTATTATTTAATAATACCTATAGACAAATTTAGGAATCTTCTGACTTTCGATATCTTTTCTTGTTTGTCTTGATCTGTTAAGAACCCCATCAATTGGGAAGACCAGGGTTAGCATTAACCAACACTGCTATAACCACAAAACTAGGCCTTCCCGGTTTTAATTTAGTGGCAAATATCTAGTGGACTGAAGGGAAACAGGATATAAATATAAAGATGCTCAATTGAGGAACCTCACAACCAGAGGAATAAAAATTGTTTCGTTACTCAAGTTCTACCAATCTCATTCATAATAGAAAGCAAATAAATAAATATCATACCACTACATGCTGGTGATGGGCTTTCCATACGTTACTAAGACTAGCAAACAGACAGTCCTGTAAGGATACATTAAACAAATCTGGTTAAATGCAATGTCCGTTTGATGAGCATTCAAAGAATTTTGCAACACAATCATTCCCATATTTTCAAATTCAAAAGATATCTCAACTTTGCAGAGGAAATTTCGTTATTAAGAACTAACAAACAGTCGGATTAGTTTTGCCATAGCATGTAGAAATATTTACATTTCAGACTATAATTCTATGCAAATTCAGTAATTCTCATTTTATACAGTCCAAAACTAACCACACAAAAACTACAATCCACATGGGCATGTTCCAGGAGATACTTAAAACAAAATGTCCATTGACTATCCTATTTTATCTCAGATTTAAGCCCTCCTCTTCCTCTTCTCCTTCTCAGATCTGCCTTCCGCGTTCTTTGTCTGTCAACAGAAAAAAAGTCATGTAAGAGAGTTAATAATATGTTTAAATAAGCAAATCAAAGCCTTTCCCTGTGTTGTCACACTTTACCAATATGACTAGCAGACGAACAAACACAGCAACGAAGTCTGTGAAGAGATCCAATGAGTGCTTGACATAATCATGATCCCCAAGGTCTGCCCTCTCAATGATCATCTGTGTGTCAAATATGATATACCCAAGGAAGACTAACAGCCCAAAATAAATCTGCATCAATAATGAATGCTGATAGTTAGATCTAACCCCCACAGCTTGCAAATATAATTTGATTTGCAACTTAGTTTACAAGCTACAAACATTTCAATAGTACCTCAAATGTATAAACTGCCATAGATCCACCAAAGAGACCAGATGCAAGTTGCAACCACAATAGGATGCTGACACTAGAACCAAGTATTCCTCCCAGAAATAAGAACTCTCGTCTTCGGGCCAGAATTGCTGATGCTGAGAAGCATGCAAATGCAAGTGCTGTTCCAACAAAGGCACTCACCAAAATACTGCAAAATTTTATAATAGATCGAATAAATATCAGACAAATTCCCACCGCATTATATACATGCATAGAGGGAAAGTTCTATAAAGTTTCCTCACATATAAGGGATGTCACAAATTAATGGAAAGACAAGAAACCTAGAGAAAAGGGTTTATTTTGGTGCAAAATTAAATACTTCAGAGAAATCATATTAGTTATTACGACAGTACTAGTATGTAATTCATATAGAAAACAACATCCTCCCAAAGCAAATCCACTGCTTCAATAAAACCATTACAGAGTAGAAAAACTATTGCTTTGAATTTTATTAAATCAAATATCTTGGTAGTCAAAAGGCCCTTGATCTTCTGGTGAAGTTAAATGATTTGGAATGCACCCACCAGGAATCAATTCTTGCTGACTGCAAGGATCCCCGACACCAAAATGGATATGACCAGAATTGTACCCAAGCAACTTTGACATTGTGGATACAGGCACTATTACAAGTACGTAATTCACATAGTCCACAACATCCTCCCATGATAAATTCAATGTTCCAAGAAAACCATGGAAGAATGGAAGGATTATTATTTTGAATTTCAGTAATTCAATTTATATCTAGATAGTCAATGGACCCTTACTTGCCTAATACAAAGATTCCTAACACCAAAAAATGAGGCCAGTATCAGACCCGGGACAACTTAATAGGTACTCTTCGATCCTCAACAATAAGCTGGAAAAGGGCATGTACATGAGCTTCTTACTAAAGCTTCCAAAACCAACAAATTACTAAATTACCAACAAATTACCAAATGATTCAGGATGCACCCACCATGAATCAAGACTTGCTGAATACAAGGATTCCTAACACCAAAAAGTGATGCCACTATCAGACCCAGGACAACTTAATAGATACTCTTCGATCCTCGACACTAAGCTGGAAAAGGTCATGTACATGAGCCTCTTACTTAAGCTTCCAAAACCAACAAATTACAAAATATCCTCACTGCAAACGAATAAACTAATAATAACTAAAAAGATAAACCTTTTGTACTGTATTCTACTGGTCAAAGGATAAGGATTAAGGGATGGTCAGAATTTCTTACCGGATGTCATTAATCCAATGCATATATTTTTATTTTTCCTTATTTTATTTATTTCGAGGGGTAGTAAAAAATTCATAACGCAAAGATTTTCCAACAATACATCCAGTTGATCAATTTAGGGGAAATTTTCATATTAGACAAAGATTGGTTTCCTTACTACAAAAGATATACCTAATGATTTTCCTCGTCATCCATCATACAAGGACTACCTAAAGAGCACAAGGAAGATTATAATAATGTAACCATTAAACCACATGAAATCTTAACAGAATGAAGAAAATCACAACGCATTCTACAAAATCCAAAGAATCCTTATGGAGTGGCAAGATTTTGTTGCTGTATTCCATTAATCCAGTCGATACTACCGTGCAAGATTTTTATACCATATTAAAGATTTTTATGTTACATACAAGCCTTTAATCAGATATTTTAGTTTTTTATGCTATATTCAAACCTTTACTCAGCTATTTTAGTTTTTTATGCTACATTCAAACCTTTAATTGGATATTTTTGTTCGTACGTTATATGCAAGCTTTTAATCAGATACTTTTTCAATTTTTATGCATTTTAGATCTGGCTTTTTTCATTTAATACTATGAGCCGTTGAAGTTGATCTCTCGTGCATGCCAGCATTGGAATCCCGGGTCATCTAGTCCTTCCCAGCACTGCTGTCATCTTCTCAAAAAAATACAGAAGGAATCACATCAGCTTAACAAAACAAGCAAAAACACTATGCACTATACTCACCGCCACCTACAGTAAAAGGGTTCTGATCCATATACCAGGAAATTTTGTTTATAAATACCATTTGAGCAAAAGGATAGAAAAGAGAGTGGAAAGCAATTTCCAAATAGGCCACATGCGTCATGAGGTTTCACACAATTTTTTCGTAAAACAATTCCATAAAGAATCAAGCAAATCAGCTGAGGGCAACCCGTAAAATT
>VDFB02107447.1:0-49984 GCA_007258455.2 Sequoia sempervirens | reverse complement strand
TAACCATTCCAAACACCGTTAGAGTTTCCAAAATTGTTGAGGATGTTGATGACACTTTAAGATTCTTTTCCTTCCCTTCACTGCAACATTATATACTCCTACATACTTTGTAATCTTTTCAATTTCTCAACAAACTGAAAAGAGCTTACTCTGTCATATGCAGGTGTTCAATATTTTCATGATAGTAGCCTTTGTAGCATCACGTTCTATTGAAAATAATTCCATCACTACCATATAAAACCATACCCATCAATAAATAAGTGTCATGCTATGTTCTTTGGTCAATATCGAACTCTGGAAATTGGCAATCACATACGAAAGAAGTGCATGTTGTAAACAAAAGGATTTCTCTTCATCGATGTTTTTCAAAACCAACTCATGGTCTACATGTTGCACAAACTATATGGGGTCATTCACCTCACAAGATGACATATTAGTGAGGATTTGCGGCTTCACATCCCACAGCCGTCATTTTGATGTAGACCAGTGTGACACTCTTAATGGATTATATCTGGAAATGCTTCAAACATAAATTTGTATTAAAGCTTTCCAATATTGATCAAAATTGCTCTTTTCCTAGATTCACCTCAGAGTAGGAAATTCCATGAAGCATTATATTATTCAATACTTTGCATATAATAACCATCACAATGCAAACTGTGGTATGTTCAACCTCTTGCCACCCACATAGCTCAATCTTCAAATATATAATCAAACCATCATTTTGATACTTAGAAAGATAAGGAATTTTGATCCAGAAATATCTTGTTGTCTTTAATGAAAATTTTAAATGGCGAGATGCTCTGCTTCAATATGGTTGAATGTATAGGGGGAAAGTTCAAAAAAATTCATGGCTAAAATAGGGCTAACAGTGGCTCTGATTGGGGGCTCTTTTTTCTATGAAAATGCAAAGAGCTCCAGAAGCTTTAGGGAAGAATAGTCCTTATCCATTGGGCCAGAATCAAAAAAAGAGAGGAAAAGGAGAAAAAAAACCAAAATAGAACAAGGAAAGAAAGGAAACTAAGCTACTAGCACAACATAAACTCCTTATCTGGCGTACAATCTTTAGAAAGATCTTTACTTAATGTCTTGTACACTCATGTAAATCTACGCCAATCGCGCCGTGGCAGCTAACCGTCTACGCCTACAATGCTTGGTGAATGAGAAGTGTGTGCACAACCAACTAGCAACTCGCAGCAACTGTAATCCAATAAATCAGACCAACACCCTGTAAAGACTTCTTGGATAAAATATTACGCTCAAAAATCTACTTTGGATCATATGATCCTACAGTTGTTTGATTGGTACCGACAATGCCTTGCATATAATCACTAGAATATGCATGTACAATATCAAATATAATACCATGCTACACTTGATTTTATGCGTTAGAATAAATCAGCCCATGGAGTGGACATCCCACATATAAATTATGAGACAAAGAAATTTCTTGGTCACTACATGTTGAAGTAACTGCATTGTTTAAAAATTTTGGGCCCCAACTTGTGATATCAACACACTTATCAGTTTCAACTATTGAATCATCCATCTCAGTAGCTTTTTCATTTTTATCTACCCCACGTATTGACTCAAATGATGGATTTAAACAATTTGGATCTTGTATAATATTCTCTTCAAAATGAAAAGATTCAAAAATGGGATGATTAGTTACCTTATTATATGTTGCCTTATCTTCATGATCTTCATTAATAAACTAAAAAAATTCAAATTTAGGTTGCATGTGAGAAGAAAGAATGTTCTATGATTCACTTGCCTCTTGGAACTAATTTTTTATTTGATTTTTAGCTGCACAATGCATATTGATAGCTTAAAAAATGAATGTCTCCATTTCTGATAATTTGTTGGCATCTTCCTTTTTAGAAACTTGATCTTCTACCTTCATGTTAGCTAAAACATCTAGTAGGTTTATATCAAAACTTTCAAATCTGAAAGTTTCAATTTCTGGAGCATAAGGAGGCATCGACAATTGTTCACTTTTGATTAATTTTGGACTATCTATAACAACAAATGAATCTTTAGTATTTGTTGCATCCAAAGTAGAAGATTTCATACATACCAATTGTTTACAAGGAGAGTAATCTTCTTCATCACAAGAAGGATCAGAACCACCATATGTATCCATCTCACAGTTAAGACTATAAATTTCAGCATTAAAAGATTTAGTCCTTACATCACTTCATTTTTTTGAAAGAAATTTTGATTGAAAACTGTGAGATTGGAACACTCAACCAAAGGGCGTAAAATATTTTATGGATTAATCTTTTGAAACCTTGGGGTTTTATACTTTTGAACCACATAATTTTGTGCAAACTTTCAACTTTATCTTTCTTCCACACCCGAGATAAAATAAAATCATCTTCAATATTAACAGCTTCTTGTTTTGCAATCTCAAGATCACTTACCTTACTTCCCTTCAAGAGGAATCCAACATCCGGATGTAATTCTGCAACAAAAGTGATCAGTTATAGCTCCTTACTCGGCTGAAGATTATGAGGAATCTTTATTAAACATCTATCAAACCGTTCCTCAAAATCCCTTATTGATTCATCTTCTTTCTTTTTTATGTTGAAGAACTGAGATAGAAGTGCACACACATTGATTGCCAGTTTAAATCTTCCAAGAAAATTATTCTTCATGTTGTCCTAATTAGTAATGCATCCATCTTCTAAAGATTGAAACCAAATTGCAGCAGCCCCAACAAGTGATTCAATAAATAATCTGACAAAAACATTTTCTTCTCTTACCCCAAAGTACCACAAGCTATGGTGAAGGCTCGAATATGATCATCTACAACTTGTGAATTTTCTCTAGTAAACTTCAGAAAATGCTTTCTTGAACATGCAGACAAGTCTGAATATTGTGGCAGCACTAAAGGCCCAAATCGAGCACACCATGGCCGAGGTGAAACCACTGCCATATTGTAGATTGAAAGAATATCACTAGAACTCTTCTACCAAAGAAAATATGTGAGCAAGTTCCATATAACAAAGTCACCAACCTCCATCCTCAAGGAGGTACCTTCAAATTTCTAAGAAGAGAAGACACTGGCACTTTGTTTCTCTCCTCATCAAAGTCACCAAAAATATGTTAGCAAATAGATTGTCCTTCAAATAATCAGATAAAATGACTCAAATATTCCCAGCAATGAAGAAAAATCAGTTACCAATAGTTGAGTCACTTGCAATGGTACTTTCAAGTGCTTTTTTCTTATTTTACAACACACAACTACCTTCGAATAATGTGCAATGAATGAAAACATAGGGTATGCTTTTCACTAGAAAGCAGAAAAGGAAAACTAGCACCTACCCATAACCACAAAAATAGATGTGAGGGAGAGATTTCATAATGAAATGAATGCAGACAAATGACACAAAGTTCACCTATCACACCCACAAATGATAACAAATTTATAAAAGAATAGTTATATTTTCCTTAACACCTATCTGACGTAAGAAAGATATGAATTTGAAAACAGATACAACCATACATAGCAGAAACACATTGAAGATCGACTTCAAATTAACATTGGAAAAATGTAGTCAAAGAAGGCATATACAAACACAAAATTTTGGATATAACTCTTCATTCTTCAATAAAAAAAAGCTCAAAGTCTCTGAAATTGTTTCTTGTACATTGGCTGAGTCAAGAAAGATAATAATTGTTTACAAACTAGCAGAAACCAAAACTTTCTCTCCTTCCTCTATTCATAGACAATTCGAGAAAAGATCCCCATTCAGTGTTTCTTTGAAAATAAATAGAGCTTGGGAAAAAATTTATCCTTCCGTAACCATTTCTTTGTCTTTTTGAATTCTGATCTTTCTTCTAACAACGACCTTGAATTTCCCATAACTACTCTCTTGAAATCAACCTCTTCACATTCTTCTCCAAACATAATGTGGGACTCGTGAATGCTAAGGTTAGGCAATATTAGATTTCCTAATTAAATCAACATGGAGCATAAAAGAGTCCCCTAATTTTTGCTTTCCATATGTCCAATTGATGTCATTCCTCACATGGTGCAACAAAGGAGATGCCATATGTTATGTTCTTGTTTACATAAAGATGAAAATTGTTTCCAATATGTTGGCCACTAGGTAATAGAATTATTAACTCCCTAATAAATGCTAGTGTCGATTGAGGAAGTGATGCCCAAGAATGACTTAATTTGTTGTGGTATGCTATGTACAGAAAGGGGTCTCATCACTTATTAAAATTATTTCCTTTTGTGTGGCTTTCAAGACATGGTGTCAGAAAAATGAAGGATTTCTGAAACCTACGCCACTGGTTTCATGAACTTCTCCCATCACAACAGTAGTTAAAAGATTATACTTTCTTTCTTCAATCATGTTGCATTAGCATAGTGATTTGCATTGACTACTGGAAAGAATGTTCACCATGCTCTCAAGACCAGTTGTCCATATTCAAACTCTCATTGCTAAAACCATAGAGGGGTTGCCCCTATCTCGATCAAACACATTTGGAGTCATCTTCTCAAAACAAGCAGGATGCATCCTCTATTTTTCTAGCACAACAGTATGTTGAGATCATCAAATTGTAAGTAGGTGTACTTGGAAGAGTCCCAGGCTACAACATCGAGCATTTAGAAGACCATTACTTAATCATCCTATGGTGTGCCTTAGTATTTTGTCTCAATCATAAAACTCAATAAATAACTAGGTGTTATGCACCTCGAAAGCATTAAAATTCCTTCCTATCAAAATTTCCTAGAAAGATTAGTCATCCCTGGCTTATATTTAAAGAGATTCTCCCATTGAGAGCCCTTGCAATCTTTCCAATTAGTATCTACCTTCATGTTTTATACATTTAATCCCATCGTGCTTTATGCTAAGGATCTTGTTGGTGGGAGAACCATTGTCTTCCTTGCTTGAACTGATTGGGCATATTGTGCAATGGACAATGTTGTTCAACACTTCCTTTGAGTTGTTTAAACCATTTCTTTATTGAGAAGAAGCCAAAACTCGAACCTATTGATGGTAATATTTTCTTCTTCTATTCATTCTCAATGAAGATATCTTCTTCTAAGCCAACAAACAACTTATGATTTCATTGTACCAACCTGTTTACATTCAATACCCATAGATCTTATATCTCTTACAAATCGTGTGTATCCAATGATGCTAACAATGCATCAAATGCCTCATTTGTTTCAATGATCTCACTGATGTAGAGACACGTGTCTAGATATTTTTATCAATTGCTCGAAACTAAGTTTATACTCTTTATCTTTGCCTCTGTTCCAAAGAGGTTATCACCATGGTGCCATGATAATGCATTCAAGGCATTGGCCTCCTCAAGATCTGTAGGTGTTAGTAGACCGAGAAGAATATGGGAATTACCATTTAATTTCTAATGGCTTTACTATGCTATTGGTATTTTGAGTGGTTGTCATAACCTAGACGACATTTTAACAACTCTCTCTAACCCAATGCAACGACCTTTTAGTAGTTCATTCTAACCATACGGGCGACACTTCTTATGGTTTGCCTAACCATTCCAAACACTGTTGAGGATGTCAATGATACTTTAAGATTATTTTCCTTCCCTTCACGACAACACTATATACTCCTACATGCTTTGCAATCTTTTCAATTTCTCAACAAACTGAAAAGAGCTTACTCTGTCATATGCAAGTGTTCAATATTTTCATGATAGTAGCCTTTGTAGCATCATGTTCTATTGAAAATAATTCCACCACTGCCATATAAAACCATACCCATCAATAAATAAGTGTCATGCTATGTTCTCTGGCCAATATTGAACTCTACAAATTGGCGATCACATATGAAAGAAGTGCCTATTCTAAACAAAGGACTTCTCTTCACCGATGTTTTTCAAAACAAACTCGTGGTATACATGATGCAAAAACTATATGGGGTCATTCACCTAAAAAATATGACATATTCATGAGGATTCATATCTTCACATCCCACAACTGTCATTTTGATGTAGACTAGTGTGACACTCTTAATGGATTATATCTGGCAGTGCTTCAAACATAAATTTGTATGCAAGCTTTCCAATATTGATCAAAATTTCTCTTTCACTAGATTCACCTCAGAGTAGGAAATTCCCTGAAGAATTATGTTATTCAATACTCCACATAGAATAACCATCACAATGAAAACTATGGTATGTTCAACCTCTTGCTGCCCACATAGCTCAATCTTCAAATATATAATCAAACCATCATTTTGATACTTAAAAAGATAAGCACTTTCGATCCAGAAATATCTTGTTGTCTTTAATGAAACTCTTAAATGGCGTGATGCTCTACTTCAATATAGTTGAATTTATAGGGGGAAAGTTCAAAAAAATTCATGGCTAAAATAGGGCTAACAAGTATACAAATACATACAGACCCAAGAAGTATTGTCTACAGCAGTAACTTCATCTAAAGATAATGCAATGAAGTTTGACTCTTTTACTTTCTCCTTTAAATCTTCCTTTTCCACTGCAGCAAGATAGTTTCCCATTTCCCATCTAGTGTTTACTAACCAATGTGAGAAGGGAAAGTGAGGAACACCCAAAAAAGATAATAAACTAGAATATTCTGGGTAGTCTGTCATAGGACGCCCTCTGGACAAAATATGAAAAACAACACTCATCTGAACAATTTTTGACAGATTTTCTCCTTTCATTGCTTTTCCAAATTGAGCCTTAAGTGTACCTTGACATGTAGAAAGCTTCAAAATTATTTTCTTATGCTATTCATATTCTACGACATACTTAACATGAAGACATTCTTCCTTTTATTTCCATCATATGAATAATTGTTCCTTTCCGTCTATGATTTTTTTTTCATAAACTTTACCACTATGGTTTTCTATAGTGTCAAGCTTTAGCTGCAACTTCTTGTCTCTTCTACATTTCTAACTACAAATCATACACATGCATTTTGTTGCACTATCAACATCGTTTTCTTTCCTCAGTGGTACAATGAATGGGTACTTTGACAACCAACCAAGTTGAAAATTCCTTTTCATTTCGCACTCGCGCCCCATTTTTTATTTTCCTTTTCTTTTCTTGCTACCAACATCATCCTGATCCAAGTCAATTATCACATTCTGACTAACCAGGGTATCCCTTGGGACATCTGTGGTATTTCCATCCTCATTTGATACATTTTGATTTAACTCAATGACAATATCACCTTGACCTTCTGGTGGCAGTGAGGTATTGACAATCTCACTCTGATGGATTAGAAGCATTGCCAATTCCAAAGTAAGACTGTATGGTACCTCTACATTTTGGGCATTTTGATGGCCTCCCAGTCCCTTCACCACCTCCTGGTGAGTTCCACTCCTCTCACCAATACCGATCTCACCCCTGAACAGCCGGAAAAACGTCTCTGTCACGACAAAGAACATGTGATCCCACTCACTCAACAATCATCTCAAGATCAAAGCAAGAAAGGAAAGAGATAAAGAAATCTTATAGTTAATAACACTATGAAGAAATGATCACTACCTTTGTGCCTACATTTTCGTTGCTGACTTCTCAATCGGAAACCCCAAAACCGAAACGAAACGCAAGAACAACGGACGCTTCGGACCGTACTTACACCGGACCACTCAAGAACCCCATGACTTTAAATGGTATATTAAAAATTTGGCATATTCAAGGTTACACAAACGACATCAAAATTCAGCGGAAATATTAAATGTAATTATTTTAATCGTTATTGGCTTAAATAGGTCCTCATAAGCAACTATTTATAATTTAATTAGCGAAATGGCCTTCACAACTATTTGCAAACCTTAAATCGGCCAAACGGGTCCCCATACAAATGCCGTTTCTAACAGTACAGTGAACATGGTGTTTTATCAGCTACGCCTCGATCTCAGAAAAATGTTAATCGGTCTATTTGAAATGCATAGTTTGTTATGGCAATTTTTTTGCTTAAATATGCCTCATAAAAAAAAGAAGCATTGGCGAATGGACATGCATTGGACTGATAATTCATAAAATCCAAGCAATTTGGACACCCTATTGGGTGCGATTAATTTTCCAATTTTGACTTGGCCAATTTCTAGAATTTTCCACTAAATTTTTCCTTGATCAACAAGGTTTTAGGCAGTGAGGCTTAAAGAAACAAAGTTTCAAAGTGTTTTTTCACCCTTTTAGGTTTTTCCACTCATAAAACTTGTGTTATGTTTTCTCTTGGTGGTGTGCCATATTTTGCTTGATTGATCACTTTTGATTTAAGTGTTATATTCTGATTTGCATATCTTTGTAACTCCCTCAACATACAATATCTAGATTGTTTGAAGTATTTTCAATAGGGTCTCTTTGAATAATCAAGTGAGTGAAGTTTTTGAAATTGGTTTTTTTTTTTCATTTGACTACTAATTCACCCCCCCTCTCAATGGTTGTACTCTAACAAGTGGTATTAGAGCATTAGGTCCCTTTGCACAAGTTTAATCAACTTGGGAGATCTTGGTAGTAGAGTACTTATCATGGCAAACCAGGAAGGTTGTTCTACTTCCAAAGCACCACTATTTGATGGGTTTAGTTTTTCTTTTTGGAAATTTAGAATGGAGTCCTACTTATCCTCTCTAGGTTATGATGTTTGGGAAGCAGTTGAAACTAAATATATTGCTACTAAGGCACTTTCCATTGTAGATGAGAAAAAGGCCTATGAGTGTAATGCCAAGGAAAAAATACCATTTTTTGTGGATTGACCAATGATATACTTGTCAAGGTTATAGATTGTAAATCTGCAAAGGTTGTGTGGGATAGGTTATCTAGTATCTATCAGGGTGATGATAAGGTCAAGGAAGCCAAGCTACAAAACTTTAGAGCCAAATTTGAAGGACTAAAAATGAATGAAGAAGAGAAGATTGTTGATTACCTTCTAAGAGTTCAAGAGATAGTCAATGCTATATGTGGTCTTGGTGAGACCTTGGAGGAAAAAATAGTTGTCAAGAAGGTTCTAAGGTCACTAACATCCAAGTATGATTCCAAGATATCTGTTGTAGAAGAAAGGGATATAAATAAACTTACCTTAGATGAACTTCATGGCACATTTACAGCTTATGAGATAAGAATTTATAATGATGAATCCACGAGAAAAGAGGTCGCTTTTAAATTTTTCAAAAAGGATAAAGAAATAAATTTTGATTCAAATGAATTGAATGATAAACAATCCACCTTTGTAAGAAAACTAAAAAAAGGGTCAGGAAAGTATAAGGGGAAGCTTTCATTCAAGTGATTTAGTTATGGTAAAATTGGACATTATGTTGTTCAATGTCCCTATAAAGATCCTGAAAGTGATGAGGAGAACAATAAGAGACAAGGAAAGAAGAAACAATTTAATCCTAAAAGGAAGAAAATTTTCAAAAAGAAGAAAAGTGTATTTATTAAAGATGTTGATGTAATGGATAGTTGTTTAGAAGGTTCTATTCAACAAGAAGAAGAAACTTTTTTTATGACTACTAATAGTCTAAGTGAAAATCAAAAATAAAAGAGTGAAGATCAATTTGATAATGATGAAGAAGAGATTGATTTTGAGGGAGAGTTGAGATGTGCTCTTGGTGAAATAAAAAAACTCAAGGAGGCAGTAGAGCAAAGAAATAAAACTCAAAAGGATACTAAAAATTTGATTAGTAGGGTTAATGAATCATAAAAATTAGTTACAGATATAAAGCTTCAACTTGAAGAGAAAAAGAGGGTTGTAGAAGTCACCAAAATGGAGTTAGACACCAAATAAAAGGAGTGTTATACTTTAGAGGAAAAATTTGTAGCTTTGAGGAAAAGATTAGATATGTGTGACAACAGTGACAAGTTGGTAGATCTCTTGGATAAACAAAAATGCCACAAGGACAAGACTAGTCTAGGGTTTGTAGAAGGTCAATTTTCACATTCAAATGATCTTCAACATGTTGATGGTATTATTAATGTCACAAATAAAAGGTTCATGAAACCATTTAATAGTAAAAGGAATACTTCATTCAAGTATAATCTATATTTATTTGGTTATTGCTTTAATTGTAACCAATATGGGCATAGAGCTAGTGAATGTAAGATTATATCTAGAAGGAGGTTAGGTTTTGTAAGTAAAAATCCTTTTGAGTTCTTAATCAATTTGAGATGATTTAATTGTGGAAATTTTGGGCATATAGCTAAGTTTTGTAGACCTAACTTGGGGATGCAACAAAAGAGAATTACTGCTCATTTTAAGGTGACATCCTCTAATGCTGATAAGATGAAATTGGACCAAAGATGACTATCAAAAAGATTGAAGCTATGCTTGTTAAAACTGCCCTACATGTCAAGAAGAAAGATATATGGGTTGTAGATAGTGGGTGCTCTCATCACATGACTAGGGATAAGATTAAATTCATCAAATTTGAAGATTATATAGGTGGATCAGTCAAGTTTGGAGATGATTTTTGTATTCAAATCAAAGGAAAAGGTAATATATCCTTAGATGATGATACACCATTGCATGTTGTATACTATGTAGAAGGTCTAAAACATAACCTTCTGAGTGTAAGTCAAATTTGTGACAATGGATTTGATGTTCTATTTAATGATCAAGGATGTGTAATAAAGAAAAAAAGTTGCAGCAGGGTTAAGGACAAGAGGAAATATTTATAATCTTCAAGAGGTTGTAAACAAAGATAAACATGGACATGATTTTTTTATGGATCAATTCAAAGAAAGTTGGTTATGGCACAGGAGGCTTGGACATATAAACTTTGACAATCTTGTTAAGATCAATAAAAATCAGAATGTGAGAAATATGTCACCCATCTCTAAACCAATCAGTAGCACTTGCAAGGAATGCCAACTAGGTAAGAAAAAAAAAAATAGTCTTAAGTCCAAAGAATACTCTTCTACTAAACCTTTACAACTTGTTCATACTAATTTATGTGGTCCTATAAGGACAAAGTCGTTAAATGGTGAAAGATACTTTATGCTTTTCATTGATGACTATTCTAGGATGACTTGGGTGACTTTTTTGAAGCATAAATCAAAAGCATTTGATAGATTCAATATTTCTAGAAAGATGGTTGAAAGAGAATCGGATTTGAAAATAAAATGTCTTAGATTAGATAAGGATGGAGAGTATACTTCCAAATAGTTTGAGGACTACTATGAAATTTATGGCATTAAAAGGCAATATTCAGCCTCTAGGACACCACAACAAAATGGAGTAGCTGAGAGAAAGAATAGAATAATCAATGAGATGACAAGAACAATGCTTCATGATGTAAATCTTCCTAACACCTATTGGAAAAAATCATTTCATACAGTTGTATATATTCTAAATATGGTCTAATTAAGGGTAAAAATTGAATATACTTCATTTGAACTGTGGCATGGTAAGTCAACAAATGTTAGTTATTTTAAAGTTTTTGGTAGTAAATTCTTTATCAAGAGAGATGAAAATTTGGGCGGTTTTGAGTCTAGGAGTGATGAAGGTATTTTCTTAGGCTATTCTACACATAGTAAAGCCTATAATTATTTTAATAAAAGACTCAAAAGAGTAGTTGAAAGTGTTAATGTTAAAATTGATGAAAAGGTGTAGCCTTGTGAACAATAGATAGAAGATAATGAAGAAGAAGATCATGTATCAGAAGAAGAGGTGGAAGTTCAAGTGGAAGAAGGTACTCCTAAAAATCCTATGGAGTCAATAGCTAAAACTCCTTCAAAAACTTTACAAAGAGATCATCCTCATGAGCTGATCATTGAGGACAAAAATATTGGTGTGCAAAAAAGAAGAAAGAATGCTAACACAAGTGATCAAGTACATGTTTGTTTGATCTCAGAAATAAAATTAAAAACCTACATAGAGGCCAACAAAGATGAGTTTTTGGTTAAAGCCATGGAAGAGGAGTTAAGTCAGATTGAAAAGAAAAAAACATGGGAACTTGTTCCTAGACCTAAAGACAAGAATGTTATTGGGGAAAAATGGGTCTTTACAAGAAAAATTGATGACAAAGGCAAGGTAGTTAGAAATAAAGAAATATTTTTATGCAAGGGGTACTCTCAAGTTGAGGGTATTGTTTTTGATGAGACATTTGCACCTGTAGCTAGACTTGAAGCCATAAGGATGTTTCTAGCTTTTTTTTGTTTACAAAAATTTCAAGGTATTTCAAATGGATGTTAATGTTACATATTTTTAGCCTCAACTCAAATGGAGAGCTGGCTGATTGTTTTCAACAATAAGTGGAATTGTAGATTGTTTTTAAATCTTTGTTTCATTGCTGTTTGATAACATTTATACATTTTGAAGTTGAGTTTAGGAGTGCCATTCAGAAGTTGTAGTTTTAAAAGAAAGACAAAATTGCGTACATATGCAAAATAACATTTCAGATGCTTTTATTCATTTCGAAAAGAACTCATACTTTTTACAAGGCTTCATTTGATTTCACAATCAGAATGAGTATTACAACATTGCATGAGATGCATTTTCTTTTCAACAAAAAAGCAAAATTGAAATCAAGGATCCACACAAGCCGTGGATATAACTATAACTGTTCCAATACATTTCTAACAGCATAATGTATTATTGAAGATGCGAAAGGAGAACATATAAGCAACAACATAGTCATCATTGCCTGTTATCGACGCTTGATGTTGAATGGTACACCTTGCCGTCTCGAGCTTCGTCTACCTGTAAGAGGAAAGGAGGGTGTCAGTGGCTCCGACTATGACATAACTCATATGATGCACCTACAATAGTACAATATACTATGAGCAATGCATTGAAACAATCAAAGAAAATCAAATGCAGTATGAAGAAGTGAACTGAAGAAGAAGTATCAACATCATAATCAACATGTTCTATTTTTATGCTAACACTGTTTGTTTCCTTGTGCAGGTATAGGTTAAGTCATGAAGTAGAACATTATTCGAAGACCAAGCATGTGGAGTAAAATGGGCTCCCACAAGGGTAGAGCCCGACATGCTGCCCTATGCATTAAATGGGCTGTTTTTGAAAGATATTTCATCATATACATCAAACAAAGTGAAATACAACTGAAGGAGTGAAACAGAGTTATCCATCAAGTAACAAAACCAACTATGCATTCATAACGATCAACATTTATTTCTGAAGGCTACAGGTGAACAGTGAGTTTAGTTCACTTAAGGAATTTAACAGAATGCATTTGCATCAGAATTGCTGAATTACTTCATTCTCTGTGCTGATTATAGTCATGTGTCATGTGAGTTTCAATTCATTATTTCTCTTTCAGATAGTGAACAGGCATACATATGCCTTAATGATTTGTTCTATTTTTTTCATCACCAAAGAGAACAGTTTCTGAGAGCAGTTTGTGCAGTGAAATATAAAAATGCATGAAGAGTACCATGTTGCTCATGAACACAAATATAGACAGTGCACTTGAGTGTTAGATAAATTTCTAGTTCTAAGTTGACTGGTGAAGAAATACTACATTATCAATGGTAATAATAAAGTGATCTTTTCAGAAAAGTAACAGAGGAGCAGGTATTTTTCTTTCCAGAATGATTCTGAGTTACCAGCTATACATTTGAATCAGAGTTTAAAAGTGGTTCATACTGATGCAATGTTTCAATTCAAAAGCAAAATGGAAAAAACTTCTACAGAATTCAAGTGTAGGAAGTAAAGGCTGTTGTGTTAGAATTAAGGGAAGAGCAAACAGTTTGTTCTCTGAAGAAGGTTTGAGGTGTCAGTGGTGCCTGAGAACTGAAGACTAGGTATAGCCGAGTATGATTCAATGTTAAGGGAAGTAGTTGGATACAATAACAAGCGTCAGTGATAAAATACTCAAATATGGAGTACCAGTTATTAAGAGCTACAACAAAAGCAGTGAGTTCATTTTGATGGTGGTGGTGCCTCAAACGGGATCTTGTGTCGATGATTAGTTTAAGACAACATTCAAATGTGTTGTTCTTTCATTTTGTTTTCTGTGAATTACAAGTGTCAAATAAGATGTCGCTTGTAATTGGTCAGGTCATGAATTAAATATAACAAATATGCAGTACGTTGATCATTTCCAGATTACTTAGTCAAGGCCTTAACAGAACAGTGAGGTAAGGTTTCTGTCTACAAGATGAGCACATAATGCAGTTGGGGATCATAATGGAATGTTCAAATTCGAACTTAATACACATATGAAGTTTTGAATACAAAAAAAATCTTTCAGATTTTTAGTACCTGGAGAGTACTCTCGGAATGAGTATTGGATTTTCTTTTTTAAGGATAGTTTACAGCTCTATGTTGTTTTCAGTTATGTGATTTGAACTCAGGTGTTACGACTATCAAAAGAGTACAGAAATGTCAAAATTTCACTGGTTATAGTCAAGATTCTGAAAGAAATGCAAGCATGTATACAGTTTATCACCATTTCAAGCAAGTATGAGAGGCCGAGTTCTGTCAGAAATACAAATACATGCTTTTGCTTTTAAAAATTCCAAGAAACCCATGATATTGTTTTGTTTCAGAAGTGTGGAGTAAATCACTGTTTGTTACTTCATAATCTCGAATGCTTTCAGAACACAGAAAAATGCATTTGTCTTCAGGATTTCCAATACCCACATGATTTTTCATGAAAGCGGCAGTATAACTACAAATATGAGGAAGTTTTGTGATAAATCGAGCTCAGGAAAGAGGAAAATAGACTTCTCTTTCATTTTTTTTAAATACCCACATGTGGGTTTATTTCCAAAATGCAGAAAATGGTGTTTCCTTTTATAATTTCGAGTACCCATTTTTAGGGTTGGTGTCAAAATGTGGAAAAAATAGCCATAGAAATACCCACATGAAATATGAAGAAAATGGCAAGGATATTCAACAAATGCGGGTTCCTAGATTATAGTCAAAATACAGAGGAAGAAAAATACAGTTTCTTTTAACTTTCTGTCATACCCACAAACATAAATGTTATTAAATTAACATAATGGAAAATTTTTGTTCTGGGTCGAGCCCAAAATTCAAAATAATGCTTTCTACAGTGCGTATTTGGCACGACCTGAACATGGCCAAAATCTATGTTTCAAGAGTGAGTACCTTAAAGTTTCCAGAGAAGCGAAGAAAGATGGAGAAAATTACCAGTTTAAAAATTCTGATAGAGTCTAAAGCCGCGGCCATAGCTTTCTTTTTAGTTTCCAGATGCAGGGGTTCGAGTTTCCAAGTGGTGGCTGAGCTCTCACTAGTGAATGGAGCACAACAATGAGCACGAGAAGCACACAAAAATGTAGAGTAAAGACATCAGAGTGAGTTCACCACGGCCTCAAGGCCAAAATAGAGGTTATAAAAACCATTAAATTTAGCTTACCTTTGCACAGAATGGAAAAGCCAGAACACAAGTCGAGCTTCCATGGAGTGAACTGTAGAAGTCGAGCTCGAGCTCATAATGGTATGGTGAAGTCAAAGGAAAAAGTAGAAGATCATAAACAAACTCCACCACCCATTTTAGCCCTTAGAGACTTTCTAAGGCTTGAAGCAATGAAGTGGAAAAGTTATTTTGCCTTCAAAAAAGGACTTACCCACTGAAGATTCAGTCAACTGAAGAACAGAGGAGGATTCCTGTGCACACGGGCTCGAATCCAACACCATCATAGCGGCAGTTTCTTCTCAGATAGAAGTTCTTTCTTTCCAAAGTCACGGGTGCGAAATGGTGATAATTAGGGTTTGACCCTATTTTGTTCAAATCCCTAATTCGAGCATCATGAACTTTCCAGAATTTCCATTCAAATGCACATGTCAAATATCATATGGTGGCCGAACCCATAGTGTCTTCTTTATGACTTATCAAAACCTAAGTCTAAGTTTAATATTCATGAAAGGCCGAAATTCTATGCTTGGGTGATGCCTTAAATATTTAAGGCTTATTGTTTTGCCTTAGGAGTATGGACTTTGCCTTAAGGTATTATTTTAAATGAAGAGCAATTAGGGTGAATGGTGAATATCTTATGTTTAGGGTCAATTTAACTTTTAGGGTTTTATCTTTTAATTGATTTTAAAGAAATCAATTGGAGTTGTGATGAGGAGATAATGATGACATTGGTATATTTTTATGATTTTTTGGGAAAAAATCAATTATTGTAATGGAGAAATAAGCAGTTTTATTTTTGCAAAAGATTTCCAATCTTTGAGTTGCAAAAATAGACAAAATTGAAAAAATCTGCATCTTGTAAAGCAAAAGCATAAAAGCGATGTTTTATAAATTGCTTTATATTTTCTTGCTATTTTTAGCAGATCTTTGACTCTTTTTTTTCTTCTTGGTCGAATTCCAGATTTATCTTGGAGAGATAAGGTGTTTTTTGAACTTTTAAAGCAGGATTTGCCTATTTTTAGGGGGCTTGACAGTGTAATCATAAAAGCTTTGTGCTTTTTTCTGCTTTAAAGCAGTTTTTGAGTTTGTTTGAGGCCTTTTTTCCTTGAGCTTTTTCTGAGCTCGGATTAGGGTTTCCTTGAGAGTTCTTTTGATAGATTTAGTCTTTCAACTCTCCATTCTCAGCAGTTCAGATCAGAGTTTCTTGCCCTTACTCATTTTGGGGAGCTTGTAAACCTTTTGATACTCAGTTTTGATCAAATTGACACTCTTCCAGTTTTAATAGAGCAGTAGATTTCTCCTTCTTATTTTTGTCTCAAATTTTGTAATGGCAATCTGATATACTTGTGTTTTCAAATTGAAATCCTTTTATGTCTTGTTGTTATAGGTTGTGTTTCAGAATTACATGTTTCAGGTTGCATGTTGTATTTGTTTTCCAGATCTTCATGCGAATCACTGATGGGATATGTGCCAATGAGATTGTGAGGATTACTACAATAGAGAAGTTGTTATGAGTGGTTAGGTCTGAATTCTTATAAGTTTGGTGAATCATCTTTTAGAAATAGGTTTTTATGTTCAGTTATTCTTCATCCCTTTCCTCAAGTTGTTTTAGAATAGAATTCATCATTCGGAGAACCTGCTCACTCTGAGATTCCTCTTTCACAGATCACCCACATCTGAAAGAGGTTTCCATGTTTCAGTAGTTTGTTGAATATTGCATTCAGCAGGGTGCAAAACTATTGATACAGCTTAAATCAACTTTTCTCAATGGTGATCTTGAGGAAGAAGTTTATATGGAGCAGCCTAAAGTTTTTGAGTGTGAAGGAAAACAAGAACATGTATATAGATTGAAAAAGGCGTTGTATGGCTTGAAACAAGTTCCTAGAGCATGGTACTCTAGGTTGGATAAGTACTTGCAAGGATAAGGGTTCACAAAAGGAGGTGTGGACAACAATTTGTATTTCATGACAAAAGGTGAAGATATTCTTGTTGTTGTTTTCTATGTAGATGACATCATTTTTGGTAGCAATGATGACAACATGTGTTATGCTTTTCCTAACATCGTGAAATCTGAATTTGAGATGTCTATGCTTGGAGAGTTGTCTTTATTTCTTGGATTGTAGGTGTCGCAACTTGAGAAAGGTATCTTCATCTCTCAAATTAAGTATGCAAAAGAAATTCTCAAAATATTTCAAATGGATGAAAGTAGACAAGTTGGAACTCCCATAGTAACTGGATGAAAATTAGGTAAAGATGATGATTCACCTAACGTGGATCAGACCTTATTCAGATCTATGATAGGTAGTCTCTTGTACTTGATAGCCTCAAGGCTTGATATCATGTAGGTTGTATGCTTAGTGGAAATATTTCAATCCTCTCCCAAACAATCTCATCTTAATGCAGTCAAAAGAATATTTAGATATCTCAATGGCACTATTGACTATGGTTTGTGGTATCCTAGGCATAATGATTTCACTTTACTTGTATATACTGATCCTGATTGGGTAGGGTGTATTGATGATAGAAAGAGTACTAGTGGAGGAACATTTTTTCTTGGGTGGAAAATTAGTGTCTTTGCATAGCACGAAACAAGACTCGGTGTCTTTATCAATTTCTAAAGTAGAATATTTAGTTGCTACCTTTTGTTCATAGATACTTTGGATGGTTCAAACTCTCAAGGAAATTAAGGTAGATGTTTCACAACTAGTTCTTATTCTATGTGGTAACACTACTACAATCAATATCTTCAAGAATCTTGTTATACACTCAAGAACCAAACATATAGCTATTAGATATCATTTCTTGAGGGAAAGATTCTTGGCAAATGAAGTTGATTTAGATTATGTAGCATCTTGTAATCAGGTAGATGATATCTTCACAAAGCCATTGGAAAAGGATCTTTTTGAGCACTTAAGGGATAGGATTGGTGTTCTTTCCCTTGCATCTCTTCAATAAAATGTGTCATTTAAGCATGGTTTCAGGGGGAGACTATGCCTATGTACTATTATCCCTCTTTCTTGAATGGTTGGTGCAGATTGGTTGGATTTGTCCAAGTACTTGTGATAAGTTAAAGTGGTATATCTAGTTATCTTTGATAGTAGGCAGTGGTACTTATTTTCTTCAGTCACAATATGGTATTTAATGCAAAGGGAATTATTTTTGACAATGTCCCTTCATGGTATTTAAATAGTGATAGCGATATTTATACTTGATATGACCTTGTTATTCATGCTTGGTTTGGTTGTTTGTTTGGCTTCCTTTGTCATTGATCATATCATTTGAAATGATTGTAACATGGGTCTACTTATGATAGTGCCTTACTTGTGTCAGACAATCTAATAGTTGCAATTTATGACAAATCATCTTGTTGACAGTATAATAGTGGCAGTGTTCCCAGTCCTTTGTCTTTAATTTTTTGCTTTGGCCTAGTGTTTTTCTTGAACTATGGTTCCTTGTGGACAGTTGTTTTTTGGTTACTTAGTTGCTTGATAATTATTTAGCATGAAGTGATCTTGTATTAATATTTCCAATTCTCCTTTGACAATGGATTTTCATGCATATTTGCCACTAATATATGACAATGGATCAGTGGATGACAATGAATGGATCTTTGGTTTTTTTGACAATGGGTTTTGATAGTTGGATGATGGTGCATGGAAGTGTTCCAATATACTCTGCATGATAGTTATTCACAATTGCTTGTTTATTTGATGTAGTATTTTTTTGTTGATGACAATAGCTTATGGATAACTAATGAAAGTGAGTTCTTTGCTTTGGGACAGTGTTCTTGGTTTGTCCTTGGTTTTCTTGCATTGCTCAGTGTTATGATGTTTGTAATCTTAGTTATAATAGAGGGTTCACGAGCTTTGTCTCACAGTGTGGATAATGTAGGGAATATAGTGAAGTTATTTATCCTTTGGCATTGTTGTCAAATGGGGAGAAATGAACAATGATGACAACATTTGCTTGAACAGTGTGGTAAATTTGTTTCTACTTTTGATTATGTTGACATTATTGACAATGTTGCTTTTTCTTTTGATGGTGTTTGATAAATAATGATAGTAGTTTTTTGATGGATTGGAGACAGTTGTTAGAAACCAAGATCAGACATGCAAACCAAAAAACCTTCCATAGAAGAGAAAAATAGAAAAAGGAAAGCTATTGCAAAAAGATGTGCAAATAATATTATTCAAGAATTTAATAATTACATGAGATGATTTTCTTTATAAAAGCAATGTATGAATAACCCTAATATTATCTTGAGCAACAAGATAGCTCAACAAGATAAGGATGACAACTATAAACCTAGGAAATAAAATATTACCTAAGTAAACTTATGGTGTAATTAAATATTAATTACACCAACACCCCCCCATAAGTGAAACTTAGGGAGACTAAAAAAGAATGCACCTAAATTCTAAGATGAATGCAAGAAAGCATGAATGGGTCCCGACAACAAGGCTTGATCAGGTACCCATGTACAAATGCAATAATGAGGTAGAGAAGGAAAACCCAGTGGGACAAAACCCCCCCTACAATGAGATGACTGCTGCAAAGAAGCATTGGAAGAACACTATGGAGTAACACTGGAACCACAATACAGAAAGCAAGGAAAGATAATTATGTTTAGAAGAAACCAAAGCGGAATCATAATAATGCAACAACAGGCCCAATGCCACGGAACACTGGAAAACTCACAAACTAGAACAACCTTGGAATATGTGAAGAAACAGTAGATGATATGATGACATAATCTGGAAACCATGTATCTCGATGTCGATGCCAAACTGTGACTAAAAATCTTCCATAGGAAAACGTACCATGAAGATTCTGGAACATTAACCATAAAAACATGGCCCTCAAACTGAGATGGATCTGAACCAATGCGGATCAATATCCATAGGCTCCCAATCTGAAGTGTGAACCGATGTGAATCTGAGATGTGTCAAGCTAAAGAAAGATGGGCCAAAAGAAACTAAGAAACCAAATATAACCCATGCAATTTGTTAGCAAATCAAGATGAGATCAAAGTGCATGCACACTCTAATCAAATTATTATGCAAGAAACCCCCCTGATGGAACTTTATATCAGTTCATTTATTACAATACCCCAATGATTGCAAAGGAGAGAATGGAAAAACATGCATAAATATAAAATTTAAATTGATGTTAGATCTGTGTAGAGGAAAGAATCAGCTTTCTGATGCCACGAGAATGGTGAAAAAAGGATCACTGAGTCAAAAGATATGCCCTCCGAAGCGAAATCTAAACATCCGACTTCAACTAGAAAAAAATCCCACCAAATAGAAAAATCTCTGAAAAAAAACTACACCATCAAAAAATTGGGCTTGCCAGCTTTCCGATGATATCTTGTTTCAAAAATTTCACCTCCGAGATCAAAAGTTATGATGAAATGAAAAAAATAGTTGTAAAATGGCAAATGAGGGTACAAGCAGGCTAAGTAGGAGCAAAAATTAGGCACCTTTTGATTTGGCCCCTAGTCCGCCATATGACTAGGGGTCAAATCAATGCAAAAAAGAAACCCACCACCCGAGCGGTGGTGGGGTGGTGCGCAGGTGACCATAGAGGTGGCACCGCTTGAGGGAACCACAAGGTGGTAGAGCCCCATCAATGGAAGGAGCTGCGGAGGCCAGAAGAGATAGCCAATGGGGACCAGAAGGAGGAAATCTGACAGGTGGAAAGTGGACTGGCGGGTGGGGAAAAAGGTCGGCGAAGGTACTAGCTGGTGATGGAAGATATGCCAGCCAAAGGGGGATGCGAGTGGGGTCGACAGGTCTGCAATGATGCAAACAATGGTACTACGGTACCAAAAGAAATGACAACCCGCAAATTTTTTTAAAAGACAACCCCACAATTTGAATAAAAAACCACTGTATAAAATATGCCCCACAAAATAGTTTATCCGCCCACATAAAATTTTATTTTTCCCAAAACTTTGAATAGCCTGAAAATAAAAGCCGATGCAGAACATAATAATTTTTTTTTTTATTCTGCAAATATATCGTACCCTGTACCTGGCAGGCCGTACGGCCTGCTAGGTAATTTTTTTTGCCTCACGAACAGCTGACACTGAATATAGGTGAGTTATATGTCGTTTTTTATCTATTGGATGCTCTGGATCTGATGACGAGGTCCGATCTGCCTCAAAATGCACCAGAAGTGTCGCAACTCCCAGATCTAGAAAATCTTCAAACCCTCATAACTTTGGCATAAAATGTCAGATTTAGGCAAAACAAAAGTCGATCTTGACTTTTTTGATAGCCCTAGACTTGAAAATGAGCTTATATTTCCTCCAACGTGCATTGAAAGTGACCATGCAAGAGAACCCAATAGAGAGACAAACTCAAGAAGATCTTGCAGCCATAGCCATAAATAGGCTCAAGGCATGAAACCCTCAAGGGACCCCAAACTACTCTGCACTGAATCTCTCCAAAAATCTAAGAAGGGGCTGCATATCAAGGCTCTGATACCATGTTAGAAACCAATATTAGACATGCAAACCAAAAAACCTTACACAGAAGAGAAAAACAGAAAAAGCAAAGCTATTGCAAAAAGATGTGCAAATAATATTATTTAGGAATTTAATAATTACATGAGATGATTTGCTTTATAAAAGAAATGTATTCATAACCCTAATCTTATCTTGAGCAACAAGATATCTCAACAAGATAAGGATGACAACTATAAACCTAGGAAATAAAATATTACCTAAGTAAACTTATGCAAGTGTAATTAAATATTAATTACACCAACAACAGTGACAAAGAATGCTTAGTGTTTTTCCTCATCATGAACGTGCAATGAACAATAGATCTTCATACGGGGAGGAGAAATTTTTTGAAAGTTGACATCAATTCCAAAGGGGGAGTTTGTTGGCATGATGTTTGTCATTGATGTCAATAGTTGAAGTTCATGTTGCTCTGGTCAAAGGGTTTGTGCTTGGGATTGGAGTTGATGTTGATACATTTATTATTACAAGGTTCTTGATGTCATGATTTAAGGTACTTTGTTGATGCAAAAGTATCACAGAGTTGCTTGATCATTTAGAGTATTGTTAGAGTATTGCTTCAAGATAAAGTAATTGTTGATCACTCATATTCATCTCATGGTGCTTGTACTGTGTTGATACTCATCCCATGGGTTGATGTCAAAAGGTATTATGTTGATTCTTGATGGTGTGGCTATTTTCATGGTAATTTGATATGTCAGAGGTATTTGACATTTAGTTAGAGTGATGCAAAAGTGGTATTGATAGATACTTGTCAAAGGTATTCAATGGAAGAGGTTTTCTTAAAGGCATGATTGAAGAAGGTAGAGATAACCCTAATGTTGAAGGCTGAGATAACCCTAAAGCTTATCTTCTTTGTCCATTTCAAAGACATGATATTCTACATCAGAGGTATATGGTGAATATCAAGGGTCAGAGAGTAATTGCATCAAAGGCTTGAATTTGATTAGGGTTCTTTCATTGTTGGAAATATTGTTTCTAAAACCCTAACTAGAAGCTTTTTGTGCAAAGTTATTAACAAAGTTACTTTTTGTTATATTTGTTCATTTACCGGTGATAGAGGGTTAAAGGTCACTTAAGTAACTTTTTTTAAGGGTTTAAAACCATTCATTAACTGACCCTTCCTTTTAATGTAACTAGTCGAGCAGGTTACGATTTTAACTTATATCATTTGAATGAAAATCAATGGATGTTATTTAAATTTGGTAGTGGTGGCAAGATAAAATCAAAGGCTTATATTTAAATTGTTAAGCGATTACTCCCAGAGGTTTAAACTTTGACAGGAGTCTAAATCACATGATTTAGTTGTTGTTTTGTAACTATTTGAAAATGAAAAGGTAAATGGTTACATGTATGGCACCAGTCTATAGGAGGAGAAGGTTCTAGTTTTGAAAAATATTTTTGAATACCAACTGTCAAGGGTCTGTATTGGTTTTGATTTGAAGATAGAATGAATTTGGTGAGAATGTAATGTATGTTTTGATTGAAAAATGATGACAAGAAGATATAAAAAAAATTTCCTTCTAGAATTTAGTGTGATGCTTTTATGATCAGAACATGGAGATTTTCAGTGGAGATAGTAAGATTTCAGAACTGTGGATTTTTAGATTGGGAAAGCATTGTTATGGTAAGTGTGAAGTTGTAACAAAGTAGTGATATGTATGGAAACAAAGTAACCCTATGGTTTGTGTTTAATTTCTTCTGAAGTTATGTTTTCCAGTGAGGCATAATGCTTTTCCAGTGAAGCGGGTTGAGTAGCCAGTGAGGTTGGTTGTATTGCTAATGAGGTAGGTTGAGTAGCCAGTGAGGCTTGTTGTATTGCTAGTGAGGCATGCAATGTGTGATCAACAATGTTTTAGCCAGTGAGGCTTAATGAAACAAAGTTCCAGAGTGGTTTTTCACCCTTTTATGGTTTTTCACTCATAAAACCTGTGCTATGTTTTCTCTTGGTTGTGTGCCATATTGTGCTTGATTGATCATTTCTTATTTAAGTGTTATATTATGGTTTGCATATCTTTGTGACTCCCTCACCATACAATATCTAGATTGTTTGAAGTATTTTAAATAGGGTCTCTTTGAATAATCAAGTGAGTGAAGTTTTGAAATTGGTTTTATTTTTATTTGACCACTGATTGACCCCCCCTCTCAGTGGTCCTGTATTGTAACATTTATAACATTTTATATTTTAAAATTTTATTTTTTTAATGTAAATTGATTTTTAATGATAAAATTTAATTAAAATTATGCATATATTATACATTTTAGGGTGCAATATCATAGGGTGGTATGGCCTTGACCATCCCACCAACAAGTTTTATGTTTGCATATGTTTCAGAGGTAAAATTATAATATATCAAAATAGAATAATAGTTTACATGCATAATAATGTTTAATATTTGAAAATATAGTTTTTGGTTGAATAGGTGAGCATTACATTACCATATAGCATACATGTTCATAATGATGGTTGTGACATTGGATTTATTGAGGTACACTACAACAAATTTAAATTTTCGTACACTATATTATTGGCCTCATGGCATTGTATGAAATTTTGATGAGATTTTGCATGCCCTCACGGCCTTATCAAGATTAATATATATAAATATTTTGTGCATATTTCTAGCTTAAATGTTTTTAATGGTTTGTACATATTATTATCTCTGTCTTTCTCTCTACCTCCCTCTCCATCATCTCTCTCATGTGTACATGGTGTGCATAAGGGTTGAATGAATGTATATATGATGTGCATAAGGATTGAATGACATATATGCCATATTTTTGTATAATTGTCATGCATGAATTATAGTGCACACCAAAATCCTAATATAGTGTTTATAGTCTTCTTATTCACACATCATGGTTACCTAAATAATTCAGTTTCTACTTTGACCTATTCATCTATGGTATATGTAATCTTCGTTGTTAACTAGTAGAAATCCTCCATCACCCCAATGCTTAATAACACATACATGGGAAGCATATAAGGACCTTTGAGGAACCCTCCACCATTATAATGGTGTAAGTAAAAAAATCCACCAACTTGTAAATTACTTGATGTCATCAATTAGGTTCTACAACATCCTAAGTATTAATTATTTTTTAATCTTTAAATAAACTATTGAATATAATTTTATTTGATATGACCTGAGTGTTTTGTTCACATCATTCATCATTCAAATATTCCAATATTATGTGAACATTATTCTTTGATGGAAGCTTGGTTTTAACTAATGGTGTAGAAAACTTCATGGAAGCATGTATATGGTATCTATTTGGTAAGAATCATTTTAATTTTGTCCCCACTCAGGCAACTACGAACTGCTTCTATAAAAAGACCAAGATTAGTTTCAACTAAATAACTAAAATATTTGGTTTGAAATCCTATAAATAAGATATGACACTAAGAAGCCTACAAATATTATAAAATACTTATGGTAATTTACTATATTATGATGATATACCATGAAATGTAATTAACATGTAAGTGAATTTTTTGACTTGATTAAAGTGTTTAAACTTGGAGTGGATACTTATATGGATAAGACACCCTCTTCCCTCTATTTTAGATCAAGCTATTCCTCATCTCTTGAATAGATAAGCATGAGGTGTTGAGTAATATGGTTCATGGATGATTGTTGAAAGTGCATATACTATAAAATTTTGTTTGTCACAAATTTCACAAAGCTTGTCTAAAGTTATCTTAAAATGTGAATTCATTTAATAAATTCTCATACAGTGTCCAACTTAGAATATCCAATGTAATTAGTGTGTGCTCTCCCTAGTTATAACTTTTCTATTTTCCACTTCTACGAGAAATATTTTGTAATAACAAGTCATTAGGATATCACTTCCCCATTGATAAAGCTACTAGGTATATATGATGTGGAAATTTTACAATAATTATTATAAAATTTTAATAGTTGAAAACTAAAGTAACTTTACAACACGTTTCATAGTTAAGAGGGAACCCCCCTCTAGATAAATCAATTCATTTAAAAATGGAGAGTATTTATATCTTCATAGATTCCCTGAGATATAATTTCACAAGTTTGGACTAACTCGGGGGATAACAAGATCTAATCCATTATTTGCAAGAAAACCCACAATATTATTTTCTTTATGGTAGCACTAACCAAAATGAATGACTGGGAATTGATTAAACATAGAAAATGCCTCACTTGTAATACTTGGAGGGTTCCAATATGATATGTGTCTATATACCACTTTGTTTTTTATAACCTTTGTTGCTAGTTTGGTTTCAACTTTCAATTTTAGAGGTTTGTTCATTTTTCCTCTCTTTCCAAGGGTTCAATATGAATGGGTTCCACTGTAGTACATATATGTATGTGATTGTGTGTGTATAAAATTAACCATAATTAGGAAAAAATGTGTAAAAGTGAATAGAAAATTGAGAACCTTACTGATAATTCTCAAGATTCATTTTTTTGGAACTTTGTGGGCTCTACTCAGGATTTCCTAGGGTGTTATCCAAGGCTGGACATTTGGCTTGGGTACATATCAGACATCCCTTGGCTGAGTGGCTTGGATGGGGCTAGATTGGTCTAGATTTGTCCATGATTTCTAGTAAACATGGTAACATATTTTATAACCTTGGAGTCATCATCAATATAGTTTTAGTTTTAAAATTTGTTTGTAAAGCACGACATAGACCTAGTTTCAAGATAATTGCTTCAAAAAAATTATTGGTGTTATTGGAAATGCCAACAAAAGAGGAAAGGAGGGTGTTGAAACTTAGGATAACACTTTATAGTAAAAATATGTAGATAATTTTATGCATCCAAATAAACATATAAAAATAAATCATAGATATAAATAGATTACAATATAAATGAAAACCATAACTCAAGAATTATGTGGAGAAACCCTTGTAGGAAAAAACTCCATGCCCAAAGAGATCCAAGACTTGTAGTAATCCTTCAAATGAGTTACATCAATACAACTTCTCTCTCTGAATCATTGCAACACTTCATGGCTTCAACAACCTATAAATTAAATTTTTATTCCTTCAACTCAAGTACCAAATATATAGGCATGAGAGAAACCACAAATCAAGAATGGCTTCTAAAACCATTTAGACATAAATCACAAAAATAAGAAATGTCCTCTTCCAACGTGTGATGTATTCCAATTTTTAGTAATGTGCTCATACAAACTAAAAAATCTTCCTTATCTTCACCAAACTCACATTTAACTTCTCATTTTCATGCTCTTTCTATTTTGACAACTAAAAAACACTTTCCAAGTTGTCAGATTTGCATATAGCAACTTTCATGACAACTAAAAGATAATTTCAAATTTCCAATTAATAATTAAATACAAAGCAAGGTTTAGATATTTAGTTGACATTCTCCCACTTGTTGAACACCTTGCAAAAAAAAAAAAGGAAAATTGAATAAATCAAGCTTTAGAAGAAGTAAGGTCCATGGCCTCTCTACACCAACTAAATTTGTTTGTGCTCTTTGGTTTAGTAAGAGAATCTGAAACATTATCTAAAGTATCTAATTTTTGTAACATGAATTTATCATTCTCAACTATTTCTCAAAAAAAGTGATACTAAACATTTATGTGCTTTGTGCAGGCATGATACATTGGGATTTCAGCCAAACAGGTGGCACTTTGATTGTCACATCTAATTATTGCTCATTTACATTGAAAGGAAATACCTGAACACAATATCTCTAACCACACGACTTCCTTACAAGCATGTGTCACAACCATGTACTCTGATTTTGTAGTGGACAAAGCAATTATAGGTTGTCTTTTTCTCATTCAACTAATTGCTCCTCCAAAAAAAGTAAAGACATTGCCACTTGTGGATCTTTTGCAATCTAGACCACCTACAAAATTTGAATCAACAAAGTCGTGCAAATCAATCACCCTTCTCATATCATAAGATCTATGATAACTATTGGCAGTGGTTGTCATTGATGTCAATATTTGGTAAGTTTGCTACAAATGTTTTTGAGATTGTTGGTAGTGGTTGTCATTGACGTCAACATTGATTGTTGGTTGTCATTGATGTCAACACTTGGTAAGGTTGCTACTCATGTTTGTGATGTTTTTGGAAATGGTTGATGACAACACTTGGTGAATTATTTGTGGTTTTCATGTTGTTTATACTAGGGAAGTAAGGGAGATTATTGGCATCTCTTGTCATTATTGCAATGCTTGTTGTTTAGCATTATTTGTCATTATTGACAATATTCATTTTGGGCTAATATTGGTGTATGGTAGTGCTGTTGAAGTTCATGATTGGATGTCATGCCTTATCCAATGATTATTGATGTTCATGGTTTGATTTCATGCCTTATATGGTGTTTGTTGAAGTTGATGGTTGGATGTCATGTCCTATCTAAGAAGTATTGAGTATGATTTTTGTTGGTAGATTTGGTTTCATAATGATATATTAAGATGAGGATTAGAAGCATTAGAAGTGTTGCTGATAGTGGATAGATGTTGTTGAAAGTCTATAGCATATCTTATGCTCTCTCCTAATGTTTCTGATGATGCATGGGTTTATGAATGAAAGTTCTAGCCTCCACAAGTTTCTTAAGTGGTTATGTTCCTGGAAGTTGCATTGAATTCTACTTGGGAGAATTCTCTACATTCCTCTGCTATTAAAGATATGGTCTTGCGGTTTTGGATTCAAATTTAATGTTTTTTGGATGTTGCACTCCTATCCTTTTAGGTCACCAGTGTTTCTGAGGAGATTTATGTTAATTGTAAAAGGTTGGAAGTGTTGTTGGTTGTCTGGACTAGTCTGAGAAAAGCTCTGCATTTTTGTCTCTACTCCTGCATCTTGGTGAATGTGCTCTCAATGTCTATGTAATATCTTATTTCAAATATGTGTTGAAGTGATCTACAAGTTGATATGTTAATGTTATATCCTTTGGTTATGTATTATGTGCTTCTTGAATAAATCATTTTATTCTTTTTTGATCTATGATGGATGTTGATGGCATGACAATATGAAATATTTTATGTAAATGTTTTTGGATGTTCATGGAACATCCCCATGTGATTTGCAAGTTGTTGATTGACCACTTGGGTGTTGTATTGTGTCTTGAGTTGGATTTCTTGGTTATTTGTAGATAGTTGGCCAATAGAGCTTGTTGCTTTGCTTATGTCATGTGCTTGGAGGTCTATGCCAACATTTGAAGATGTGTTAAGTTAGATTTGGGTGCTAACCTAACTTGGTTAGAATTTCCTTGAGAAAATTCAGTTAGAAGTATGTTTTTGGGTCGACTGGTTATGTACTTCATGTTTCATCTACACATTTCCTTTGATACCGACTTAGATTGGTGTGCATCAACATGTGAATTGTTTTGGATCACATTGGAAGATGTATTAAGTTTTTTTTTGGTCCTCTCTATCTTTGGGATAGGACAGCATTATGTTTTGGTGGCCAACTTGTTGAATCCATTTTTTTGAAGAGTTATGGTGGATATAAATGTAAGATCATTTCAGATGCAACAAAGTGGACATGTGTATGAACAAGAAAAGTGTAAAAGAGAGTGGATTGTATTTTAAGATCTTGCAAAAAAGTGTGATCGTGTATGAAGGATTGATCAAGCATGTTGTAATGCCTCATTCAACACAATGTTGTGTTGTAATTATTTTAATTCTCTCTAAATCATTTTGTATCCTACTTTGAGATATTGAATATCATCAGGTACTTTATATCTTGCTCATGGAGTTGGTAATTTTGAAATTCCTTTGTATCTTTCTCTAAGGTAGTACGCCTTAGTTTGCAAGTCCCTTTTGGTACTGAGCCTTAATATTGTGACTTTAACTCTTATCGTGGTTTTTCCCTCATTGGATTTTCCATATAAATTTGGTTTCATCTTGTGGATGTGTGTTCTTGTCTCCTTTATCATTGTTGTTGATCTAACTACGATTAGAATTGCTATATCTTTCCTTTTTGAAGTTGTTGAGGGCTTAAACTACTATATCTTTCTACTAATCTACTTATAGGTTTGAAGAACTCCCACTACTTGGGAAATCTCAGGTCTTGTATAGATCATAGCATACATAAGGCTTCCTACAACACTAGCATATGGAACTTTATACATCTCTTCAAGTTCATCATCTATTTTTAGGACATTGTTCTAGAGATATCCTAGCACCAATTGGAAAGGGAATATTAACTGGTTTATAATCATGCATGTCAAAACATTGAAAATTAGTGTTAACATACTTCTTTTGATTTAACTATAATTTTTTATTAACGCAATCCTTGTTTATTTCCATACCAAAGACATATTTTTTAGCTCCTAAATCTTTCATTTCAAATGTACTAGATAAATGACTCTTAATTTCCCTAATCATTCCCTTATCATTTCCAAAAAATAACATATCATCAATATATGGAACAATGATTAGTAATCGATCATCAATTAATTTAAAAGAAACACAATGATATTATTCACTTCTAATAAATTCATGATTCAATGCAAATGCATCAAATTTTTGATACCACATTCTTAGTGACTACTTCAAATCATACAAAGATCTCTCTAACTTACAAATCAAGTGTTCTTGTCCCTTCACAATAAAATTATCAAGTTGTTTCATAATTATTTCCTCATCAATATCCCCATGTAAAAATTTGTTTTAACATCCATTTTCCATATATCTAAATCAAAAGCAACAATAAATGATAAAATGAATCTAGTGGAGCTTAGTTTAGCCACAAGAGAAAATTTTTAACCAAAATCCAATCCCTCAACTTGGGAATAAATTTTTGCCACTAATTTGGCCTTGTACCATTCCAACTTACCATATGCTTTAAATTTATTTTTAAATACCCATTTTCATCTTATGGATTTCCTCCCATTAGGTAGCTCGAATAGATCCCATGTGCCACATTTGTTCAAGGCCTTTATTTCATATTTCATTGTTTTTCAAGAATCATGCTCATATGAAGATAAGGCCTATTTCACAGATCTAGGTTCATTGTTAGTACAAAATAAAGAAAAAACACAACATAAATAAGATGGACTATTATATGTATACCTATCAATAGGTATATGTTTTCTATTGGATTTTCTTAGAGGTGTAACAAGATGCTCTGGTTGTTTCTCTTTAAAATTCTCTTATAATCCTTGTTTTTCATATTCATGTTCATCATGTTGTTCTACATGTGCATCTTCTTGTGGTTGTTCTACATGTGCATTTTCTTGTGATTTTTCATCTTGTGGTTTTTCTACATGTGTATCTTTTTGTGGTTCAACCTTAATATAAAATGCACCATTTTGTTAGGATTTACATGAGGTTGTTTATAGTTTTTAAATTACATAAGCTCCCTAAAAATTACATCCTTAGAATATGTCATTTTTATTGCTACAAGATCCCAAATCTTATAACCCTTAATGCTCTCTCCATAACCCATAAAAATACATATGCTAGCTCTAAAATCAAGCTTAGAACATTTTTCTTTAGGAAAATGAACATATGCCTTACTACCAAAAACTCTAAAATGACAAAATCATGGTCATTTATTTGTCCATACCTCATAGGGAGTTTTATCAACAAGAGAAAAATTAGGTGACTTGTTAATCAAATAACAAGCAGTGTGAACTACTTCAGCTCAAGAGCATTGTTCAAGATTTGCACTACCCAACATGCTTCTAGCTCTATCCATTAAAGTCCTATTCATCCTATTTGTCACTCTATTTTTTTTTAGGGTATATGGATTTATTTTTTGTCTAACAATTCTTGCATGCTTACAATATTCATCAAAGACCCTACAAAAAAATTCACCACCATTATCTATTTTTAAAACCTTTACTTTTCTATCTAAATATTTCTCAACAAGTGTTTTAAACTATTTATATATAGAAAGACCAACATATTTTCATTTAGAAAGTAAACCCATGAATATCTAGAATAATCATCAATAAAATAAACATAGTAGCGAGACATTTCAATAGATGGTATATCCACATGACCAAAGATATCACTATGAATTACCTCCAAAAATTGTTTATCCCTAATACTCTTAGATTTAAATGATACTCTATGTTTCTTTCCATACACACAGTGTTCACAAAAATTTAAATTCAATAGAGTAACTTGACAAACCAATAACCATATTTTTATTTATGAGGGTTTTGGGACCCTTTTCACCAATAAGACCCATCTTGTGGTGCCATAAATTAAATGATATAGAGTTATAAATTACATTAACAAAGTTACATAAAGTACAAGCATCGAGTCTAAATAAGGTGCAACACCTATTACCCTTAGCTAAAACTAACTTCCCTTTGCTTAACTTGCAACCACTCTTTTTGAAAGTAACATGCACCCTTGAATAATTCATTTTATATGTCAAAATTTAATTTCTTGCTAAACTAGGGATGTGCAATACATCTTTAAGGGTTTAAACCTTTCCATCATTGAAAATCAATTTTACCTACCCTTGGCCTACAATTTTTTGTGTGCTATTATCACCAAGGAAAACTTTCCCACCATCATAAGCTGAATATGTTGAAAACCATTCCTTATGAGGAGTCATGTGGTAGAATGCAATTGAATCTATTAACCAAGAGTCATCATAATAAGTCATATTAACAAAAATAATAAAATCATCAGTAGCTTCATCAAAGGATTTATTTGTAGAGGAATCATCAATGGTGTATCATGCAAGTCCCTTTGTTAGTTGCATCTAACCTTTTCCAAGCTGTAGGAAAAATGCCCATTTGCAAGAGTCCAAAATTGGCTTAAGTGTTGAGATTTTCGGTCTTTCGGACTTTCAAGTGCTTGTATACTCACATACCTTCTCTATCACTCCGGATATTCTTCCTCATTTCCCCTTCTTTCCATTGCTTTCCTAAAAAAAATAAGTTTTGGGTATTCACCTTAACCCTTATCCTCTACCACCTTCCTTTCCTAAACTTAGCTCTTTCCCCTAATCACTGAAATTTTGATAAATCCTTTCAAAAATGATTGAGTGTTGATGTTTTAGACTTCGAGACCGACCTTCCTCATTACCTCTTACCATCTTTTATTATAAGGCATAAGCCTTTTTCCTGACCCTTGATCCCCAATGCTTTTCCTTTAGCTTTTGGAGATTGGGTCTCTCGCATACCTTTTGTCTTATCTATATGATAAGATAAATTCCTTCTCCCTAATCACTGGCATTGTGAGTCTTCTACCTTTTAGAGGTTGAAATTTTTTCTTACCATTTAGTGCATTCATTAGTAAGACATAAGTCCTCCTCCTGACTCCTAACACCTGATGTTTTCTTTCCCTTGTATTCTTTCTAATCTTTCCACTTTTCTCATCTTCTCATTCTTCTAGCAACTGATAGACCCAAAGCCCAATGTTCGATGGGGTTTCTCTTCAGATCTTTGGTTTCATGGCATTCTTTTCTCTAAACTCTCAACAAGCAACCTTTTGTTGGCCCGATGCCCAATGTCCAACGAAGATGGTTTCACGGGTGTGTGAATATTTTAATAATTGAACTAATTATTGACACGGTTCAGAAAATTCAGTAATACTCTTGATTGATGTGATTTTAGTTGTTGGTGCCATTAATGTTGCAACTACCCTCTCAACTACCATGTTTGATCTTTAGATCTATAGGAGTGATGTTTAATTCATTTTTTAATTATGCAAGTAAGGAAAAAAGGCACCCATGATTCTTTGTGGCTTAAGGACATCCTTTTTGCTAAAAATCAATCTTTGGTAGATATTTATTGCATATTTGGTGGAGGTTTTCTTCCTCATTCATGTGCTCATCAATGCTATGGCATGGCTTCAGCATGTGCGACCATGTGAAGATGATGCAACAAAATATGGGAGCCTAAGTATGGTCTCTCATACTCATGGATCTTTATCCTAGGGTTTCTTAATCGATGCAAAAGATTGTTATGAAATAACTTGCACAATGGAAGAATATGATATGAAATATGCTGAAAATACTTGATAATAACTGAGAATAACAAGCCACTTCGAGGGGGAAAACCTCCAAATATATCTAATGAGAACACACTTCACACTTGATGATGAAATAAGACTCACAACCTCCTATATATACCTATTTATGCCAAGGATATCACCTAGGCCGACTTAGACACACCTATATAAAACTTAGGCCGACCTAAACAACTAAATAACAATATACTAATGATAATATGACTTAATAGGGAGTTAAGATAACCTCTGATATTAGTTGTCTGACGCCCCACATGTGGCATCTTCTAACCGGGTAAATTCTTTCCATTGGATGAGATATCAAAGGATAGTTCTATTCCTTCTTTTGTGTGTGTCAATTTAATGCACTTTGGTTCCAAAATGATTCTCCCTTCTTCATCCAGCTCAGGAAGTGTTGTTTGAGTGGGAATATTATGCCCAATTACCTTCTTCAAATAGGAAACATGAAAAAATAGATGTATCTTTGTTGTAGGTGGCAACTCAAGCTTGTAGGCAACACTACCGATCTTCTGCATGATTTGGTATGGACCATAATACTTTGGTGACAACTTATTATTCTTTCTTTGCTGCTTTAGTGAGATTTGCTTTTTCTTTTCTTATAAGGTCAGGTCGCACACCCTAATCCCCGTACTCTTTCAAACTTCACTACGATGTTGGTCTGCCTGTTGTTTCATTCGATTTTGTGCCATGGCTAAATTCTCCTTAAGTCCTGAAAGTACTTGTTGTTGATGAAGCGAGTGGTCTTCTACTACCTGAACTCTTGGGGACACCTTAATTGAGGATGTGATGGAAGGAGGATGATATCCATAAAGTGCCAAAAATGGAGACATTTTGATGAGCTATGAAAAGAAGTGTTATACCACTATTCCGGCAGTAGCCAATCTACTCCATCGGGATTGTTTAAAGTGAAACAACGCAGATATCCTTCCAAACACTTATTAACAACCTCTGTTTTCCCATCCGATTGAGGGTGGTATGAAGAGCTAAGAGCCAATTGAGTACCCAAACATGAGAATAAATCTTTCCAAAAGTGACTAGTGAAGATAGAATCACGATCACTAACAATAACTTTAGGTGTACCATGTAGCTTTTGGATATTCTCCAAAAAAGCTCTAGCCACTACACTTGCTATAAAAGGATGTGCTAATGCAATGAAATGTGCATATTTAGTGAGCCTATCAACCACCACCATGATGACATTATGACCTTTAGATTTGGGAAGCCCTGTGATGAAGTCCATGGATATCTCTTCCCAACGCTGGCTAGGAATAGATAAGGGTTGCAAGAGACCTGGTGCCTTAATTGTCTCCCTTTATGCCTTTGACACACCAAACATTCAGCCACAAATTTTGAACATCACCCTTTAGCCCTTCCCAAAAGAAATCTTGCTTGACTCGATGATATGTCTTCAAAAATCCCTAATGACCACCCACTGGAGACTCATGCAACTCTGTGAGAATCTTGATTTTAAGGTTGGAATTCTTGCAGAGATACAAACACTTTTTATACCAAAGAGTATCTCCCTTCCAACAAAACTTATCTGAACTACTAGGATCACTTTTTAATTGCTCGATGAGATTACTAGTCGCAACATCATTTTGCCACTCTACTTTGGCTTCCTCCACCCAATTTGCTTGTAATATTGAAAGGGCACACAATAAGGCTTCATCTTTCTCATCCTTCCTTGACAAAGCAGATCTCACAAATATTTTCTTTTCCTTTCTTATATACAATCTCAAAGTCATATCCTAACATCTTAGTGACCCATTTTTGTTGTTTCTTCTAAGATAGTCAGCACCCAAAAAATATTTTAGGCTATCATGACTGGCTCTTAACTTTGAAATGTCTACCCAATAGATAAGGCCGCCATTGTTTCACCAAGATGGAGTAATAAGTAGCATTTCCTTCTCATAAATAGGTTTTAGTAGATTCTTACCTTTAATTGGATCTACTCTCAAAAGCAATTGGTCGACCTTTCTCGATAAGCACCGCCCTATCCCATTTCCAAAAGCATCACATTCCACAATGAATTCCTTGGTGAAGTCAGGAGTGGAAAGTACCGGAGTTGAACACATAGCCTCCTTCAATCTCTCAAATGCTGTATTGGCAGACTCATTCCAATGAAAAGAATCCTTCTTCAATAGAGTGGTGAGAGGTGCTGCTATACTACCATAATTCTTCAGAAATCTTCTATAGTACCCAGTCAATCCCAAGAATCCTCTCAGTTTCTTAATGGTTTTCGGAATAGGCCATTCCATGATAGCCTTAATTTTGTTAGGGTCCACCTTTACTCCTTCATGTGAAACTATGTGTCCCAAATACTCCACCTCTATAAGACCAAAAGCACACTTGGATGGCTTAGCATAGAGTTTATGATCTTCAAGTATTTTTAATGCTTGAACCACATGTTGCAAATGTTCTTCCCAAGTCTTGCTATAAATCAATATATCATCAAAGAATACTAACACAAACCTCCTCAAGAACTTCTTAAAATGGAATTCATCAAACTTTGGAATGTAGATGGTGCATTGGTAAGACCAAATGGCATCACCAAAAATTCATAATGACCCTCATGAGTCTGAAATGCTGTCTTACAAATATCCTCCTCCTTAATCCGAATTTGGTGATAACCAGATCTAAGATCTAACTTGGTAAAAAACATAGCTCCATTTAATTCATCTAGCAAATCATCAATGACTGGAATTGGAAACTTATCTTTAATGGTGTACATGTTGAGAACTCTATAACTGACATGCGCCAAGTATCATCCTTCTTACGTACCATCACCACCAGCGAGGAGTAAGCACTTTGGCTATGCCTAATGATTCCTGCCTCTAGCATCTCTTCAACATTTTTTTCTATCTCACTCTTTTGTATGTGTGGATACCTGTAAGGCCTGATGTTCGGTGGTTTGCTCCCTGGGACTAACTGTATGGTATGATCATGATCCTCTGAGGAAGTCCTTTAGGCATATCTCCAAGAACAACCGAAAGTGACGATCAATTATAGCTTGCAAACTGACATAGGAGTATTAGATTGAGAGACTTCTAATGAACATAGTTGGGCCACAAATCCATCCACTTCTTTCTTAAGCAACTTTTGCATTTGATGAGAGCTTACCATTTGTGGAGATTTTTCCTTCAACCCCCTTAGCTCTACTAGCCTTCCTTCCGATTGAAATCTCATGAATAGTTCTTGGAAGTTCATCTCAATTGTTCCTAATGTAGTAAGCCATTGTAATTCCCAAACAATATCTCACGCACTCCATGGATATCGTGACACATCGGGGTATCGTTGATAATCTCCCATGGATAATTTTAATGCTATGACACTAACAACTAACTGTACCACCATCTCTAATCAAACTTGAAACTCGAGTCGATATATGAAACAATTTAGATTTTAGTAGCTAACTTTTGTTGATGAAATTACATGAGTACTACCTCGAGTCGATCACCGCTACCTTTTGCTTTTTAGGAACCCCACCAATTTTGAGAGTTTAGAGCATCAAACCTTAAGATTGCATGACAAGAAATGATTGGTTGAGAATCATGTGATTCCTCATTTGACTCCCTTTCATCTTCTAGTATGGGTTCCTCCTCTTCTTCCTCATTGGGACCTTCAATATAAAACAATTTCTTTTCACTACATTTATGTCCTAATCGCATTTGCTATCACAATTGAAACACAAGCCTTTTGCTCTTTCTCCTCAATTTGTTGTGGAGTCAACTTAGTAGGTTGTGTTGAATATCCTTTTCTCTTGTCACATTAGCCCCTTGCTCTTAGAATCAAATATTTTCCCCACCAAGTGCTAAGATAAAAGACTCATTTATGGAATCCAGGGTCTAAACATGCGCATTCTCATGTTGAATGTGATCCTGAGACCACCCAAGAATAAATCATTCAAGTTTTCTTTCGTAATTGTATCCACTCTTAAGGATAGATTTTGGAATTGTTGAATATAATCCTTAATTGATCCTATTTGTTGAAGTTTAGCCAGCTAGCTGAAGAAGTTGTCTGTCACACTATTGCTATATTGTGCTTAGAGTTCCTCCGTAAAAATTGACCATGAGATTCGCGAGCCCTTACCTCGATGAGTGCAAAGCCAACGATACCAAATGAATTGATCTAGTTCTAAATATAAGGAAGCCATCATGACCTTTTGTCCATTTTGGATTTGGTGTACTTCAAAAAAATTCTCCATTTGGTTTATCCATGTTAGAGGATCCTTACCATCAAACTTGCGCATATCCACCTTGGGAAATAAATTCCTAGATCCAATAGGAGTACTAAAGCTTGTGTTAGTAGTGGCTGACCTAGAATTCTCACCTTGGTCGCTTGAGAACTCCTTTCTTGATTCTGCTATGTAGGTGCTTAACATGTTTTGCATGTCCGACATATCTCCTCGTAGGTCACACATATCCATCTTAATTGAGGAAATTTCTTCCTTGAACTTATTGTTAATTGAGAAAATTTCTTCCTTGACCTTATTTATTTCTTCATTATGAGTAATATCCTTTATTGTTTCACCATCCTTATCAGGAGTCTTCCCTGGAGTGACAACATTCTTTTTACCCCTTGTTGCAGGCCCCGTCATGATGGAAACCACTAATGTTGAAATAAATCACACAAATGAAACTTAAATTCTCTCAAATTTTTACTGTAATCTCCTTTAGTATATCTTCAAAAACCCAATAAAAATCAGATGCCAATTCAACAAGATGTGCGAGATATGTAGATTCCAAAAAAATAGTGTAGAAACCCTAATTCTGCAATAATTCGCTTAATTCTGCTCCAATTCTTCTAAAATATGGACTGCAGCTTCTCCAATATGTTCTTCAAAAACCCTTTAAAAATTAGAAAAAAATTCGACAAATTCTGAAAGATATGCTCTTCCCAAAATCGCCTCCAAAATTGAGAAAAACCTTCCCTCTATGGTGCCAAGATCATGCTCTGATACCACTTGTTATGAAATAACTTGCACAATGGAAGAATATGATATGAAATATGCTGCAAATACTTGATAATAACTGAGAATAACAAGCCACTTCGAGGGGGAAACCTCCAAATATCTCTAATGAGAACACACTTCACAACTTGATGATGAAATAAGACTCACAACCTCCTATATATACCTTATTTATGCCAAGGATATCACTCTAGCTGACTTAGACACCTATATAAGCATTTAGGGCCGACTTAAACAACTACAAATAACAATATACTAATGATAATATGACTTAATAGAGAGTTAAGATAGCCACCAGTGCCACTATTCATAACCGATGTACAAATATATATGAGTAACAAAAGATATATAAGTTTTGGTCAAAAGAAGAGAGAAGAGGAGGATAAAAAAATTCAAACAAAAGAGAGAAGCAATTGCAGAGCCAACAGAAGAAAGATATTCACAAGAAACCCTAGGTTTCAATATCCAATTCTAGGTTTAGATATTTTTGTATTGTAATGATCTAGGTTTGATCCCAAATTTGTAATAGTATTTGTAAACCTGAAGATTGAGTGATTAAAGGTATAACCAACTTTAGCAGAGTGTCTCCTTATGTATGGTATGCATTTCAAGATGTATAATTGATTAGTTTTTCAGCAAGAAGTATGTAAAATCTGTGCAAATATTTTTCATAGTATCTTTTCAATATAATAAAGGAAATGTGTGGGTATGCTTAAAGATTACTAAGTATCCTCTCTTAATATTTTATAACTATCTATTGTCTTTTTGAGTGAATGTGTAGAACCTAGCTTGCTTATGCATTTAGAAAGGAATAGTCTTTTGTAGTGACTTGATTAAGTCATTTCCTTGTTTTCAATTATTGCATCTTTGGTTAAATCTACCTACTATATTTCCCAATGGATAAAGGCATCAGTTTATGATTGGATTTCTCTCTTAACATCCTCAACACACTCGAAACACATCAACTCAAAAAAAAAAATTACTTTCCAAGTTTTTTAAAACCATGTCTAGATGAATATAACCTTTTCCCTTGAAAGTTAGAAGAGCAATGATGAAGAGTGGGAAGAAGTGCAGAAGGGACAGTTTGAATGCAACTAAGGATGGAGGCGGGGATGATGAAGATGCAAAGGCAGAAGGTTTTTTGGGTTCGTTGGGCTTTTTTGGAGCTACTTCTGACCTTGTGTTGCAGGACGTTGTGGTCTTCTTTGGTTTGTTTTCTAGGGAAGGTTCACTAGAGGGTGAGAGTTCTTGTTTCTTATTTGTTGATGGTGCGTCTGCAGAAGAGCCATATTTTGTTGGTGTGGTAGTTGGATTTTTTGGTATGTTTGTGTTCCCTCTCTCCTCTATGGACCTTTGGCTTTTTTTTTTGATTGAGGCAAGTAGTTTGTAGGGTTTATGTCCTACGTTCTCCTCATTTCTTGCCTTGGTTGACGACCCCTATTTAGTTGGCTCAGTGTCTATGTTCTGGGTTGTCTGTCTTGCTTGGGTGTGGAATGTTTCTTCTCTTTTCCACCCTTTTTTTGTTGGGTATGGTAATGAGCTTTGTTTGGGCCTTGGCTGGTTCCTGGTCATTGGTTTTTATCTCCAATGTTGTTCTAGAGTTGGGTTGTGTGTCTGCTTGTTGAGCTTTCCTCCTTCCCCTAGTTATTTTTTATGCTTTTGTGATCCCTTTTTCTGGTGATTGGGGGTTTCTCTTGGTGGTTTTTGGAGCTCTCATTTCTCTCATTTTTTATTTGTTTCTCAGTGTTGGGTTGTTCTTCAAGCCTTCCTTATTTTCCTAGCTACTCTCATTCTTCATGGGAGTATTCTTGATCCTCTGTTGGGGTTTTGTGTTGTTCTTGTTGTTGGAGCTCCTTTGAAGTGGATGGCTTGTGGAGGAGGATATTTTTTTAGGCCCTCATGAGTTTCTTTTTCTATCTTCTGAGATTTTACAAAGTTTTTTTATTAAGGTTCAAAAGTGGTTGTGGACGATGCTCTCCTCTTTCATGCTTTGGAATCTTTTCATGCCAAAGGAGGTTGTGACTTCCCTTAGTGTACAAATCCTTTCTTTCTTCCAGTTTCTATAGTTGAGGTCTTCTATGGAGGTGAAGATTGCTCCTACTGAGGTGGAGCTCTCTCCTTTTGAGGTGGTGTTGGCTACTATAGTCTAGGTTGGAAGCTCTCTTTCTCATTGATTGTTCCTATTGAGGTGGAACTTGTGTTTGTTGGAGAATGTTGGTTTTGTTGGTAAGGGCTCTCATCTCTTTATCTCCATTAGAGGGGAGCCCTCTTTATTAGAGGAGGATCTGGGGTTGGCTCTTCAGGTGGGAGGGAGATGCAAGATGGCAGATGGCTTTTAGAGTTTTGATGTCCTCTTTAACCTCCCTATTAAGGTGGGGGGTTTGGATTTGTTGGTTTTAGTGCAACATTTGGGCATAATGGTTTTTAGCATTATTAATTTGCTTGTTGTTCTTGGCTCAGGCTTGTTCTTCCTAAGCATCTTTATTGTTATTGAACAATTGGTTTGTTGCATCCTACTAGCTTTGTTGTCTGACTGTTTCAGGTGGTTAGTCTCTTGGGTTCATTTGGTTGCTAAGGGTTCAAGGTCCCTCTCAAAACCCGGTTGTAAAGGGTTCAAGGTCCCTTCAAAACCTAGTCTTGGGTTTAAGATCCCATTCAAAATCTTGATGTAAAGGGTTAATGGGTCCTTCAAAACCTTTGTGTAGCTCTCTTGGTGTTGTTGTTGTTGGGTTGTTGATGGTATGTGGTCTATCTTTGTTGCAACATTATTTTCTTTGATAGGGTTAGGGTCCCTTCAAAACTGATTTGTAATGGGTTTTGGGTCCCATCAAAACCTACTTTTCCCCATCAAAAGCAATACAAGGGTGTATCATAAACTCATTCTCAGACACTTATATGGTAGATTATTTGTTAGTAAGATGCTCAACCTTACTTGTCCAATCTAGCACATAGGTATATTGTGACACCAGTATTGGGATACATTATGCAGTGGGTATAGTTTGTGGTAATGTATTTTGTATTGCTTCGATCATCAAGTCAGTATCTTAAGAAAACACCCCCTTGGTCTTCCAAAGCTAGAAGTGAAGAAGTTCCTTAGATTCCCAACTTGAAGATAGGTTTGAGGTAATTTTCCCAAGTTTGACACCCTTGGTACCTAGAAGATTATCATACCTTAGGCATTTGGGGCCTACAACCCAATTCACCAACATAGTGCATTACATAGTACACCATAGGTCCCATCCTTTTCCACGATATTTTCCACCATCAGGAAACTAGGAAGACGATTTGGTGTATCTCACATGAGGGAGTCGTCCTCAACCCAACAAGGCCAAGTATACTATTTGACAACTAGGAATGGGATCTAGTGCATCCTAGACTACATTGGGGGTCCATACTCCATCCCAAATATTTCCACAAGTAGTGAACCTATCCAGTCCAATGGATTCCAACTTCAATCACCTATAGGCCACAAATGATAAGTCTATCCAACTAGGAAGAAATAGCTTCCAACAAATACTACCTTGTGACCTTAGTGATATTGTCAGATATCTTCTTCATCGTCCTTGTGCTATAGGTGACTTCCAATGAACCCTCCTGATACAATGGCTATCTTTGGTTACCATCACCTACATGGTAGGGTAACTATCCATGCAATCGTTATTATATCAAATTTTGAATATCCCCTAGCAATCCACCTTCGTGAACCAGGTGAATGCCAACTAATCCAAAAGATACAACAATAGATCTAGGCATCCACCATTGGTCTGGTCCAATGACAAGCTGCTAACTATTATTGTAACATAGCTAGGGTAGCCCGCTACCTTCACCTTCATGAACCAGGTGGAAGTTGACTATTCCCTAGAAGACATAGATCATTGGCATGATCCAATGATTGTTTGTCACTTCTCAAATACCGTGGAGTTTTGAACTTGCAGGTCATACATAAGAAGATTCAGAATACTATTCAAGTCACTTAGATAATTATATCACAATCAACAAATCCATGGGCCTATACATAGAGACCTCTAAATATGGATTTGAATTTCACAAACACATAAGAGTTACACAATACCAACATAATATTACCTTTACCCAACATATACCTATAATCAAATACCAACTATAAGGTAGTCAATCTCTTACTTCATTCAAATTACCATTCAAAAGTGCATCGTCTATTAAATACAAGTTATTATATTTTCTTAACTCGTTCATACCCTTATGGTACCCATTTCAGCCTCAAATTGAATCTTGTGGAGGAGAAAATGACAAACCAATTAGGAACAACCACAACCCTTGAAGTTATCCCCCTAGACCCTCCCCCTATGGATTTGAGGTCATAGGCACATCCTTTTCCCAAAGACTACCTACGTACTTGCTTCCAAATGAGATCAAAGTCACACAAAGTTCTCCTTACAAGATATCTCAAGGATACCTACACATTGGTTCCCAATTTAATGATCTATACCATGAAACTTCCTTCCAAGTCAAGATTGAACCTCGCCATCATTATTATTCCTAGTCCAACTAGAATATCCCAAGATTTAATTATATTGACAAAGGTTCTAGACTTATTACTCAACACAAAATTACGTTGGTTCACACAAACCCATAAGAAATCATTTCCAATTGATACTCATTTAATAGGTTCAATATTGAAGTTCTTATACTCGAGGGATTCAAAAGATATATTTGAAGGACGTACAATAATATTTATAAGTGTGTGTTAAGTATAATCAATGCTTGAATGCCTCTTACAATAGTGGGAAACACCATGTCCATTGAATCTTTGAATATAAATGTATACACTCGATAATGTTAGTGATAATTATGGTCTTAACCTTTTGATTTCATTTAATTTTATGGGGAAACCTCACATTCTTCTAATTATCTAGTTCAAGGACCATATAATATGCTCACTTGATATTTATACTAAATATTAACTTAACAACAAACCATAAATGATCCCATATGGCAACACAAGGTTTGAAAATTAGTCGTTATTCTCATATTTTAGTGGTCATAAGATGTAGAAACATCACAACTCGTGACACATGTTTCAACATCCAACATAGTGTGTCAAATAGAAACCAAACACAACACAATGTAGATGTAAAGTATTTAAACTTAATAAACAACCATCAATTTTATTACCCAATAATGGTATGATAATTTCTTAGTTTCAATGTTTTAGAAGGATATAGATAACAAGGGAGTAATTCCCCATGTAAATTGATAATATACACATGTTGTAATGTCACAGAATTGCACCTAGGGGAAATTCCACATTCTGACATTTTTGCCTAGCATTTATGACGCCTTGGAACATTGATGACAAAATCCCATGGGTCAAAATTTTGTGATTCTAACTCCATGCGAATTTGTGGCCGAGTGATAGAAGCCTGGTGATTCGTTTCCCAAGAATCTAAGCTTTGGACGCATGCACGACATGCAAACATCTGCATGGAGCGCTAGCGTCTTGGCGGTTTCCCGAGTTCAAAACATGGAATCTGGAATACTAACCCTTGAGACACGTGTCCTAGTAGTTACATTCCGAAAGTAACGACTCTTGGCTGCCCTTGTAAGCATTAAAAATGCCTTTTGGCTCTCATTTGGGGGTTGGAAGACATCACTCAATCTCTCTTGTTTCTTTTCTCCAACTTTGAGATCTCTTCATCTTTTATAGTAGTGCTCTCACAAGCAAAGCCATGCCGAACTGAGGTCCTCCCAGCAACAACAAGTAGTTCTCAAGCAAGCACTCAATGGTGCATTTGTGTGCTCTAGAGAGGGTCTAGGCCTGCAGGTAATTCTCTCTCTCTCTCTCTCTTTCATTTTACTTTCATACTTGTCCTTTTACTACCTTGTGGTGCGGGTTCTACTCTTGAGTGGATTTTTCTTTCACCACACACTTCTTGTGGTGCAGGTTCTACTCCTAAGTGGGTTTTTCTTTCACCACACGCTTTGCTTACTTATTTAGCAATCCTTTACAACTTGGTTGTCCATGGAGGAGGGAACACCAAAGTAGGGTCTAATTGAGGTAGACCCCTATACAGCCTCTCAACAACTTTCCTCTCATTCGTTTGTGTGTAGGTCACAAAAAGGAGCTTGGAGTGGAGATTCAGATGTCCAAAGAAAGGTAAACTTTCTCCAAGCATCCTTGTGTTCATTTTAGTCTCTGGTTTTCTTGTTAGTTATATAGTTCAGTACGACTTACCCCTGAGCTTAGAAGTAAAGTTTATTTATGTCTGTTTGAGTTCCTGAGTTCTCTGTTTCTTAGGACACCAGCGTGTCCTTTAGACGACAGCACGTCGCGCTAGCATCTTGAAACTGCACTGACGTCTTTTGGCTGAGAGCTCCCTCTTTTGAGATAAAAATCTCTTATTTTTTTCTCTCTCAGGGTCTGTGGTAGTTTTTCCCAAAGCATACCTAAATCTTAGTTCTTTATTGTTTTACTAATTTGTTATTCTGAGGTGTATAAGGGCAGTTCGTTCCTTGGTGATCTCTCAAGAAAGGGGAGACTCATGTGCATCGAATCCCTCTTATATCACATTTTGGTGAACCCAACGTGAACGTCAGATCTTTCTTCGCGATGTTTCATGTTCATGCTAATGAATTTTCTAAGGAAGATTTTGATATGTTGGAAGATGCTCTAGATGATTTCTTAGAAGTGCTCTCCCCTATCTGCAAATCTCCCAAACAAGTCTCCCCTCGATAGGCTGAGGGATCAATAAATGTGGTGGTGGTATTTTTGGCTCCTCCAAGCCCTAAGAAACCCATCATTTACATGACCCCATCCGACTCTTTTGTCTATGGTATTTCATGTCGTAGCGATTCATCGAACTTATACTCAAGGTTCGTGAAAGCTACGAACTCTACATCTTATAATGCAGTCGAACACACATATCCTATGAGGAGTAATAAAAAAAATATGAATCAACAACCCGTTGTTCCTACAAAGCAACTATTTGTCCCTACTTCTTTGCCACCTTCTCAACCAAGCCTTTCGTTAGCACCTAAACCTACGATCAAATCACCAGACGATTATGATCTTGTCGAGTAGCTTCGCATTACTCCAGCTAAGATCTCACTTTGGGACTTGCTTTAGACCTCTTCGGTTTATCAAGAGATGCTCCAAGAAGCTTTACAAAATATTCTCTTGCCTACCTCCACTAGGACCATAGATGTTAATGTGTTGTTGGCTCATATTCACATAGATTCTTGAATGTCATTCCACCCATAAGACTCCGCCTCTGGATGACAAACTGAGCCTTTGATGATTATAGTCAATGTTAACAACATCAATACTAGGTGTACCCTCATTGACAATGGTTCATCTCCCAACATTTATGGTATGGACCTACTACCTAAAATTAAAATTGATTCATCTTCTTTAGCAGCTTCCTCCTTGTATATTCATGGATTTGATAACATTGGCCACCAAGTTCTAGGTACGATAATACTGCCTTTGTAGCTAGGCCCTGTTACCTTACCCATGTTGGTCTATGTGATGTCTTACAACCTCCTCTTAAGAGGACCTTTGGATCATGCTGGGTGTAGGTGACGCCTACTTTTCAACCATTCTTTTGAAGTTTCATTGCAAGTAATCAGGTAGTTACGGTCGAAGAAGCAAATCCAGAAGCGTTCTACCTCTGTGAAGCATTTGTGTCAGGATTACATGGTTATCTACTCTCAAAGTGTATCCATATTTGACCATCAATGTTATGGCATGTTCTTCGTCGATAACCTCTGTGGAAGTTGTCCTAGAGTGAGTGTCAGAAATGAAGAATCACCTAAAGCAAAAGACCCTAAGTCTCCCTCGTCTGCTTCTCAAACAAACGCCTTCTTTGGAGATGATTGGGGCTCCTTGAATTTCTCTGAATTCTTTGTTGTAGAGTACAAGGAAAACCCCTCTTGCATAGACCTCCTAGGTGCCCTTGACACAAAGGCGGATGATACTCCAGCGGAGGAAGAAGTGTGATCATTGATCCTCTTCTGTTTGAGGAAAATAATCCCGCTCTTACAAAGAAGATTAATGTTTGTGATTTTGGAAGATTGAAATCACTGAGAGGGGGGGTGCATCAATGATTTATAAGAGTTACAACTTTTTAAAACAATGAAAAAAAATTATCAACTGACTATTAAAACTAGACTTCACATAATCTCAGACAAAACTGTGTGTATTGCAAATCAAATAAAAGTCCACTAACATAGACTAGCTTGATAGATTTTGCACACATATCAGAGCTTGTAACTAAACCTTTTATGCAAGATGATTTAAGGAATGAGCAGAAATGGATGACTGATATCAACAATATTATGCAACTTAAACAAGAAAACCAATCACACATAGAAACATTACATAACACCCGAATTTGTCCTGAGTGGAAAAACCCTCTTGGGGTATAAAAAACCACTCGAAAAATCTTTCCTTTATTCACTTAGAGCGCCAACTCTTTCACATTTAGGAGCACCAACTCCTTTTACAAGATTATAGGAGCACCAACCCCTTTATAGATTTAGGAACACCCATTCCAAGGAGCACCAACCCCTTTTAATACATAAAAATTATAGCATCCTATTAAAACCCTAGAAGTGTAGATTTTGCAACTCTAGAATTTCAATAGAAAACTATGAAATATTTTCAATAAGCCCATTGAAGAATATTGTATATCAATATCTTCTCAAATAATAAAAAAAATTTCAATATAGAACAACTTTCTATATCACTTAAAGAGTACTCATGAAATCTCCTCTTCTCTTCACCGATACATTCTCAAAAATACCAAAGACCCCTCTTTACATAATCTCTGCATACAGTTTTTGTAACTGTAAAAACCAACTCGAGTTAGGGTTTTTTGAATAATAAATCCTTTTACCAATTTTCAGCTAAAACCAGATAAGTATTCAGTTATAGCCCGAGAGAAGAATCATCAGGAACCCTACAAAAAATTTAACCAACCTCTTCAAATAGATTCCTTAACAAAAACATTATCAACAAATTATTCACAAAATCAACATCATTAATCTTCTCTTTAACTAACAGATCCAAAACCCGTATTAACAAGATTTGCAAATAAATGATGGAAGAAATTGAATGAGTGACATGATAACCTGTCAAGATGTTCCCAACGAACCAACATTGTGTTACCTGGTTCACGATGGGTAGAAACCAAAAACTAACCAAAGAAATCTTTGAGTCATAACTTCCTAGTTGTGTACTTCATTGACTGAGCTTCCATAACTACCTAGCGACACCATTCTTTCACACTCCAGCTCACAGTTGACTACATTGTAAATACAACTCTCCACACGATTCTCAAGCTCAAACTGACCACTTTCCATGTCGTCTAGCTAAAGAAACAGGTCTGCAAGTATTCCAATGGTGGCCAGGGTTCCAAACCCTAAACATCATCATAATGAAACAAAAAACATCTTTTTATTTCAAATAATTTTCAGAAAATCATAATCATTTGAAATCCAAAGGATGCACAATGATTAAAAACATTTTTTAAGTCCATTAAAGATTATTTTTCAGTGAATACCATGATAGGAACTGCCAAAAATTACCAACAAAATAATGACTAAACATGCCACCAAATATAGCATATGAAACCTAATGACTTTACCACACTTTAATCACTGCCATGCGACTTTATTCAAATTCAATTTCAATTTGAGTGCAAAGTGGCTGATTGCATGTGTTCAATATGATTTATTTTAGCAATACCAATCAATAATAATGTTGCCCCATACCATTGATCTTTAGAATAAGTTGTATTAAATATTTCAATAATATGTTGCCCAATACTTTTATCACTCAAAGTGATTGCTTGTCAACTATGAACCTCATAATAAATCAAAGATTCTTATGATCATATCAAACATGATTACCTTAGCAAAGCCATGTAAATCAACCAGCTACTCATAAAATTGACACAACCATATACTTGATCTGTGATTGAAATCATGATAAGGATAAACCTAACATGTAGCACCCTGAAAAATAAACACTGTCAGTACCAATATGCATCAATATCCCATCAAAATGATGTAAACCAAATCATATGCCACCAAGATTAGATCATCCCAACTATATAAACCATGTGCATATATTATCCAAACCAGGGATACATAGCATCTGCATATCAAATCATCCCAACAATGAGCATCTCCGAAACCAAATCTGCACATTGAGCAACTTGTCAATGTTAATCAAAGATTAATCAAAGAACACCATAATAAGAACTAGTTTTGTCATCAAGGACAAACATCAAGTACAAAGCATAAACAACTGAGAGTCAACAAACTCCCCCTTTGTCCTTGATGGAAAAACACATACTTTCTCTCCCCCTTTTTGCCTCAATGACGAAGGATGAAAGAGGATGTGAGATGCCATGAAGATAAACAACTAAGAGTCTAGCCAACACATATCCATCTGAAAATATAAATCAAAACTCAAAAATCAACCAATACATCATCACTTCATAATCAAACAACTCGGCTACATATATCTCCTTGTGTTCACATGGATAAATACAATCGAAGACTCTATTGATTCAAATACTTAAAGAAAAAATTGCAACATGAAGCTCCCCCTGACACTTTGCATATACTAAATCTTGGCAGAATTTCCTTCAAGAATAAGTGTTCTTTAGTGTAAAGCCTCACTATTTCTAAATGTTGATCAACAAAGAAGTTCAGAAAAAACTAACTTTGATCATATAACGTTGCAACCTTTGAGTACTGCAATATCACTAAATTTCTAGGCACTTTCACTGATATTCACATATATGTGAATCAAAGCAATCAAAACTCAGTACCACTAACCAATTCAGTATGCATGCAAGTAGCAAAAAGAATCAACAAGATTTTACCACTGTCCAAATAGTTTCATCACTATACGCACTGTCCACCATAGAAGAGTATGTTGTATGTCCAAGGTAAGTCATGGTTGCACATGTTCCACTATCAACAAGGATGTATTAACAACCAACCAAACAACCATGATCCACTGCATTTTCTCCTTCTTCATTAGAGAATGTTAGCAAAATGATATCATTGTCATTGTATAATTGCAGCAATATCATGTATCTCCACCCAAGCAAACACTATATATTTCAAGCAATGATATTCCACAGAAGTTCTAAAAACATTGTCATGATACCATGGATAATACTATCACCAATAGATTTTTCAGCACTAGAGCCAGGCTTT